>JADKLZ010037777.1:0-10109 GCA_021533235.1 Biomphalaria straminea
GATATCTTCAATGTGGTGAACGAAAACATTTTGTTCTTCAAACTACAAAAGAGACAAATAAAAATGCAGTCTTTTGGATTATGGGTGATTTCAACCTACCTGACATAAATTGGAAAACTCTAACCATAGACAAACACCAAAACCTCAAGGACATAAACGAACTTTTCATAGAAACTTTACACAACCTAAGTTTAGATCAAATCATTAAAAAACCAACTAGACTAAACAATACATTAGATCTATTCTTAACCAACAGACCTGGATTAGTAGTAGACTATGATATTATCCCTGGTCTATCAGACCATGAGATCATTAAAATACGCAGTCAGATAAAAGCAGTAGCCAATATTAAACCCAAAAGAAAAATCTTACTCTGGAACAAATGTAACCTAACACAATTACACCAAGCTACATTTAACTTTCAACAAACATTCTTATCAGAAAAAGACATTAACCAACCAGTTGATGACCTCTGGAATTTCATAAAAAACAATCTTAAAAACATTATAGAAAATCACATACCCACTAAATACACATCAAATAAAATAAATAAATGCTGGTTTAATAATAGATTAAAGAAGCTTTGTAAACAGAAGGAAAATCTATATAGAAAATTTAAAGAAACTAACGCAGAAAGAGTTTATAAAAAGTACATAAAAATTAAGCACCTAACCCAAAAAGTAAGCAGACAGCTGCAGAATGAGTACATAAACAATGTAATATCTAAAGATAACAACAAAAACCTATGGTCATACATTAAGTCTAAGAAAATGGAAACAACCGGCATAGCGCCATTAAAAGGAGAAAACAACTTAACGCATAACGATAATGAAACTAAAGCTAACATCCTAAACAAATACTTTGCATCAGCATTCTCAGCCCCAGGAGACAAAGACATATCAATTAATTTAAACCAAGTAGACAATATAGAAGAGATAGAAGTACAGGAAAATGGAGTCCAAAAACTATTAGCAAGCATCAAGCCGAATAAAGCGTCTGGACCTGATGGTATTCCAGCTAGATTACTCAAGGAACTTAGCAAAGAACTAGCACCTGTGTTCAAAATACTTTTTCAGGCATCTCTTAACCAGGGCAGAGTACCAAGGGACTGGAAAGAAGCTAATGTCACACCTCTATTTAAAAAAGGAGAAAAATCTGACCCAGGAAACTACAGACCAGTATCACTTACCAGCATCACATGTAAAATCCTAGAACACATAATATGTAGCAACATCATAAACCACTTAGATAAACATAATGTCCTTACTCCATACCAACATGGCTTTAGGAAACATAGATCATGTGAAACACAGCTAATAGGACTAATTGATGACTTTTCAAAAGGCTTAGATAATAGTGAACAAATAGATGCTATCTTACTAGACTTTTCCAAAGCTTTTGACAAAGTTCACCACCATAGTTTGCTTAAAAAAATTAAAATATTTTGGTATTGATGGTCCATTGCATCAGTGGATTAAAGATTTTCTGATAGGAAGAGAACAAACTGTAATAATAGATGGTTCTAAATCAACACCAATAACAGTAAACTCAGGTGTACCACAAGGAACAGTCTTAGGTCCACTACTATTTCTAATTTACATAAACGATTTACCAAATTGCATTAGTTCAGGAACAAAAGTTAGATTATTTGCAGATGATTGCATAATATATAGGACAATAAAAACAACACAAGACACAGAAATTTTACAAAAAGAATTAGATAAATTACAGAAATGGGAATCAAATTGGAGCATGTCTTTCCACCCAGAAAAATGTCAGTTATTAAGAGTAACAAAAAAACTAAAACAAATTAATTCCACTTATCTTATTCATGGTAAACCAGTAACACAGACTAAAAACGCAAAATACCTAGGTGTTATAATAAATGAAAAACTGTCATGGAATCCCCATATTGATGAAACTATAAAAAAATCAAACAAAACATTAGGGTTTATTAAAAGAAATTTCTATAAATCAAAAAAGGACATAAAACTAAAATGCTATTTAACCTTGGTTAGGCCAATAATAGAATATGCATCCTCTGTTTGGGACCCCTCAACTCAAGAAAACATTAAGAAACTAGAACAGACACAAAATAGAGCAGTACGATTCATAACAAACGAATATTCACATTTCACTAGAGTAACACCTTTAGTAAAATCACTAAATTTAGAAAGCCTCCAGGATAGAAGACTTAAGAGTAAAGTAGCAATTATACACAAAACACTGAACCATAATCTCCAAATACAAAAACAAAACTTAATAAAATACTCAGAAAGACACAAAGATAAAGGCACATTCCTCGTCCCATATGCTAGGACAAATCTGTACAAATGCTCTTTCTTCCCTAGTGCCATTAGAGCATGGAATGGTTTGCCTGAGCTAGCCAGGAAAACCAGTGACTTGGCAGAATTTAAGTCACTGGTAAATATGCATGACTGAATGCATGACGCGTAGGACGTAATCATCTTCTTTTTTGAAGTAACGTCTGTATTATATAAGATAAGATAAGGGAAACAGAAAAGGATTCGTCACTCTTGTTCGTCAAGAAAATCCAAATGTATTAGTTGTTCACTGCATGATCCACATAGAAGCTCTTGCCTTCAAATCTTTGCCAAAAGGTTTGATGTCTGTTCTGGATCAAGTGATTGAAGTTGTAAACTTCATCAAATCTCGACCGCTTGCATCCCGACTATTCTCTCAGCTCTGTGCAGCAATGGATTCAGACTACAAATGCCTCCTGTATCATACCAACGTTCGTTGGCTCTCCAGGGGAAAAATATTAAAGCGTGTCGTCCAACTCAAGGCTTAGCTGATTTCATTCTTGAAGGCTGAAAAAAAAGACTTTGGATTTTCTATTCATGACGAAATCTGGTGGGTTAAGGTCACATTTCTCTCTGATTTATTTGACAAATTAAATTCATGGAACTTAAGTCTTCAAGGACCATCGGAAACAATCATCACTGCATCCTCAAAACTAAAGTCATTTGGTGAAAAATTGTCTTTGTGGCAAAGTAAGATCTCGAAAGGAGTCTTCGACTGCTTTCCTTTTACAATGATTGTGCTTCAAACAAAGAAATTACCCCCGAAATTCTTGACACTTTGACACACCTGCAGTCAGCATTGCAGCATTACTTTCCAATTTCCAACAATTGGAAGTAATAGAAGCTCATTGATTTAAAAAACGATGTAGTTCTTAAGTCAAGTTTTGCCGAGAAAAGCCTGGATAATTTTTGGATTTCAATCAACAAAATATATCCAGCAATCAGTTTAAATGCAATCAAAATAATTCTTGCATTTTCATCTTCATGGTTTTGTGAATTTGGATTTTCAGCACTGACTAAAATCAAGTCTAAGAAAAGAGAGAGACTTCTTTCAATAGATGATGAAATGCGAGTTTGTTTGTTGACTTCGGAGCCTCGGATAGATCTTATTTGCTCTCAAAAACAGGCACAACCTTCACATTAAAAGTAATGATTAAAAACTGGTAAATCTTTTAATTTCTTTTTATTTTAAAACAACTGTTGCTCTTCGTGGTGTGCCGCGAAATTTTTGTTGTTTTTTTACTGTGCCGGCAGACAAAAAAGGTTGAGAAACACTGTCCTAAATATAAGTACGGTAGTAAGGTTCTTGCTACTGTCTCTTACGTTGTCGACTTCCTTAAACCCTCTCGTTCTCTCCCCTAAAAAGCCCTAGATCATGGGATTGCTATCTCGTGTTACCTTGGTAAGAGATGATAAAACCTTTCCCCACCCATGTCTTCAACATCTTCAGAAACCCGAGCCGCGATAAACAAAGTGTCAACTTTAAATTTCTTTTAACGAGCTGGTCATCTGGTGGTAGCGTGTTGAAAGCCTGGGTAGCTCCTCGTGTTAGGACTCCAGAAGAAGCCCTGCTAATTACATTCATTAAGAGCTGTATTGCCTGCTCGCTCCAGTCTTTGTACAGCTGTCCAACATTTCTTATCTTATTACGCGCACAGTTTTTTCAATGCAGTTTGTATTTCTTATTTATGACATCATGATGTTTGCACAGAAACATGTTCAGAGTAGAAGAGTTCTTACCTTAAACACAAACCCTAACAAATCAGACTGAAAGGAAGTCGCAAATGGTTAAGTTGGACATTTAAAAAGTCATTACAGCGGTCTGATCGATTACTAGAACGCTGGTCAAAGACAAACATTGAGCAATAACTGTACTTATTTATTCTACTACCGAAGCTTTTCTTGGATTTTATCTCAAGTGAATTCCAAGTAGGCCTACAGAAAGAGATTGTAGAAAAAGAGAGAGGGATTCAAATGTTATGTAGAGAGAACAATTAGCATTACTATAGATGTATTCGATCGCGGGAAGAATGAAATGAGGAATGAATGTCACTTATCGAGATTGATCCTCACACCTCACATACCACACACACCTCAAACACCCCACACAAACACACCACACACACTGTGTCTTGGGTCAATACCTTCTCTCTAATCCTATTGCGAAGTCGGATATCTCCCACAACGGACTCCGTTCCTTGTCCTACTACACGTACATAAATACATAGATATAGATCTAGGCACAAATACACAGACGTCATAAATACAGATCTGTCTCCGTCATAATACATGGAGTGTTGGGGGGGGGGGTGTTATCCTCATTGTTGGCGCCATCCACTCTCTATCAGGTAACACTCATCTAGACGAGTCACTGAATGTCACGGGAGCCTTCCCTAAACAGGTCATTGAACACCGCGATAGGTCTAAATATGACGTGGGAACAAAACCTACTGAATTATCTGACATTTTGTACTAATGACCAAAGGGCTGTAACTAGTCTGTAACACCGAAACACGGCGAGACCTCGTGACATTAAGTAAACATAAATACAGTTAATGTTGTATGATGATGTGGCTGATTAACAGTTTGGCTACTTATCAAGGGGGATCTAGTTAAATTCTCGGAAATTTTCTCTTTTAAATTCCAATAGACGGGACATATTAATTTCATCTTTGGTCAAATAGATATAGGTTTAAAACAAAGTTAGTCAAATAGATATTGGTTTAACAAAGTTACGATATAGAACTGCAAAGCCATCAAGTGCAATCACTATTGTCCCATTGAATTTGTAATTAGTTATATTTATTTTTGTTTGTGTTTCATAAATTGGCCGGAAAAGTTAAGTTCAATTTGACTTCAATAACCTTACCCAGGAACCAATAGAAACATTCGATGCATGGATTCTTGTTTTGGCTAGCCAATACGAGCACTGAACTGTTAACATCTTTTCGGCTTACAATTAGAGCGATATTTCTTTTCAATTCACATATAGGTACCGGTAAGTGATTGTCAGCTTCTATCTAGATCTATGTAGGTCATGTCGTGTTTATAACCTGTTGTTGATAGTTCAGAGTTGTGTTTGCACATATCGCCACGTTCATAATGTGACCTCCACGCTTTAAAAACATCCGTTTATTGAAACCTATAGAAGTAAAAAAGATCTAAACAAATTAGTTCTACGTTTCTTTGCATTTGATTGATTTCGCGGTAACGCTGAAATGGTCTCCCCTACTGCGACCAGCTCTGATTGTTCTGTATTTTATAGACTAGTATCGCTGCAAAAAAAAAAATGGACCTCATTCACTAATCGTAAATAAACACATTCAGCCACGTCATAATATTGATAAAACAACGAAAAATACGTATCACGTGACAGGCTTTATCCATTATTATTATAGCTTTTATATAGCGTTACTTTCATGCTTATACCATGCTCAGAGCGCTTTGGTCCAATCTCATTTGTGGACCAGTGGGGGGAGGGGGTATCTAGGAGTTGGTTTTCCCGTGCTGCCTTTGGGCGCTCAGTAAACACAACTCTGCCTGAGTCGGGTGTCGAACCTCGAGCCCCCTTCTAGGTAGCCAAGCAAGCCAAGCTCAAGCCGCACTTAGCCTCTCCACCACGCTTCCCACCATTACATAATTTGTATAGAAGATATATAGAATCACGTGGCTAAATGTTGTTAATTACGATTGGTGAATGAGGTCCATTGAAGGTGTATAGTTTGTTCGTAAGGCCAACTTAAATAAATGTAAATAGTTTAAAAGGAAACAAAATTGATAGTAGTGAAAGTAGTGAAGAAAAAACAAGCCCAATAGAACAAATGCCCTACACCCAGTGCGACTGCACCATCCGCCTTTCCCTACTGTTTATTATGACTAGTATAATATTTTATTATGAGCTTTATTTTAGTGATTCAATGAAGCTTTAGAACAGGTAAGAATTGCGAAGATTAAACGAAGTAAACTTTTCTAAATAAGTGAAATATTTTGTTTTTCTCAGTAGTCTAGGAATATATATTTTCTGTTTAGAAAAATAAACTTCGGGGTTGGGGGGTATAGTATTAATCATAAAACCATTGGAAAGTTCTAGATCTATAAATAAACGAAGTATTTTTATTTCAATACTTTTTAATTGATAACTCTAACGTTAACGGGTGCATGGAAAATGTCATGAATACGACGTCACAATGGGATTCCCTCTAGCAAGGATAAAACTGACATTCACAGATCAATTCATTCATCTTTTTCTTTTTCTTACACATCAGCGCTAGGCTTCTAAGTGCATCATCAATACAAAAAATATGTCCGCTGGTCTGATTTTCAAAGCAGTTTTTGGACTTGAAATATTTCTTTTAATATCATTTTTTTTTTAAAATCCAGGTGGCTATCGCGTGTACCTGCCTTACATGCTGAGCCTATCAACAAGACAGGTATAAAAACGATTTTTTTTCCCTTTTAGCCTAAGCCCTCTCCTCTCTGGCGGAATGTCTCGGAAAAATAGGTCAACACACCGCGATCTAAGTCGTCCATGAAAATAGTGCATTGTGTTAGTGTGTACACACATCGTTTTGAACACTCGCGTGTTTGTTATGCTTAGACCGATGGCGTTCGTTGTGGGTCAGTGTGATTGAATACTGCAGTACCTCTACTTCAGGTTAGTGCCAGAAGAATTTTAGAGTAACACAAATATCAGTGTTACCAAACTAATTCTATGTAAGTAGCTAGAAGCTGGTGTCGGTAGTTTAATGGTAAGAACTTATCTAAAATCTAATCAATTAGCATAGCATTTGGAGGTCTCCGTTTACCTGTAAGTTAGTGGCTAGTGTGTAAGGTTAGGAGGCCTGGTTAGAGCCTTTACTTTTTAAACACAGCCATGAATATAAATGAAACTAATATAGATCTAAATCTAAAATGGAATCATATTATTTACAACTTTAAAGAAATATCTTAGAGTTTCATCAAATAGATCTATGACTCAGAATGAATAAACAACAAAATTGGTTTGGCAGACTACACAGGGCATAGCCGGCATAGGCATTGTTGATCGTTGTTTACAGTAGAACTGTAGATTGGATTCCTGTAGTCAGTGTAGTTAAGTACACAATGGACCTCATTCACCAAATGTAAATAAACAAATTTAGTCACGTCATAAGATTGATGAAATAATGAAAATTACGTATCACGTGACAACCCTACATATTGCGTAATTTGTATAAAACATAAAGAGAAAATGTTGTTTGTTTACGTTTGTGAATGAGGCCCATTGGGTCAACTCTTAATGGAGGCTATGCGTATTATAGATTTAGATCTAAATCTAAAATAATCTTGGCCTGGCTACTCTATTGTATTTTTAATGCCATGTACAGCCCTGACACTTTAACCATGGCTGAATTTGTGCAAACTTTCCTTCAAAAAACATAAACTCAAGTTTCTAGATCCTTGTGATACACTAGAACGAAATATTACAAATGTACACTAAACTATCTCATGACGCGATGTCCAATGTCATAATTCAGGGGCCCCTAAAAAGGCCATGCCTAAGGCTCCCAAATCCCTAGCTGCGCCACTGGATCTAGGACAATGGACAAGCTTTGCTAGTAACAAATACATATGCAACAATGCTACAGCTCAATGTTACACCTCATTTTACGTCTTTATATAGCTTAGGAAAAAAATTCCCTTTGGATACTATGAATATAAAATGTGTTAATTGATGTGTACCGTGGCTTTGGGAGGGGGGGGGGGTGCCAGGCGCCCGGAGCGGATCCCCCAATAAAGTACGCGGTTCATATTTGCACCAGTAAAGAAATAAAAACTTAACGAAGAAAACGACAGAAATATTCTATGATATTTTAGTGTTTTGATACCAATTTTGGCACCCTACCTTCTGGGGTTACTGTTCTATGCGCCTTGCCCTCGGTACGCCACTGGATGTGTTATGATGTTATCGAGAACTTTTATCGAGATCAGTTTGATATAACACCGTGCAGTAGCCTAGAAATTAGCAACACATGGATATCTATGTCATGTTTACATTTAACATCGATCCGTTGTTTTAAAAGCATGTGTTGACTTTTTTTCTCCTTCTATATAGATCTACATAGTAGCTGTACTTTATATTTCTTGCCCTCATTCTGTAGATCTACCATTTAGTTTGACACCAGGTTTAAAATATATTTTAATATAAATATACGTCTACATGAATGAACCTGAAGCATTGAGTTCAGCCCCCCCCCCCCCCCCCAAAAAAAAAAAAACATGTCAGTGACGCAAGTGCTCTGGGGTTTACCAAAAATTTTTTTTTTTTTAAATCACCCTCATTAGCAGCTTTTTTCTTTCCGAATGACACGCTAACACTTCCCAGACTATTTTTTTTGAAGCGCTATACAACGTAAGCGAGAAGGATCTTTCAGGACTAATGCATTGAATGTGTGTGTGTGTGTTACAAGCGTGTCAAGAAAAAAAAAAGGAGGGATTTGTCCCTTTGAATCGCCTAGACGTCTACCACTAAGAATGACGTAAGTTATTATTGAGTGTAATTCAATCAACCAAACACAACCTTGCGCCGAGAAGAACATTGATAGGGAAAAGAAATTTTACACAGAAGAAACAAAGACTCGTCGCGCGCATTTGTTCGTAGTTTTAAACTCTTGGTTGGAGAGTACATTTTTTTTTCTTTGCATTTTAACGATAACGTCTGCCGGAAATGGAAGCACAAAATTTGGTTTAGAGACTTTTACAGTGTAGATCTGTCTCATAGATCTATGTGACACGGAGCAAGTCAGCTAGTCATATATGCTAACGCTTTTAGTTTTGCCTGTTCGCTCTAACGCCCTGTTTTTTTTTTTTTTGTTTTTATTTGTGCAATATCTAGATTTAGATATCTAGTATGCGTTTCATGATTTAACACAGAACACCAACAGTCTAGTCACTTGAATTCAATTTCAAAGTTAATTGAAGGGAAACTTTTCTAATGTTCTGCACACAAATTGGATGGGTAGATAGGCGCTACCACAGTGCCCCCCAACCCTTCTCACTACTCTACACACGTGTACACAGGGCCGGAATCAAGGGAGGCCAGGTGGGGCTTCACAAAAAAGGGATATCCAAATTTCGACGGGTTAAAACGTTTTTTGTTTTGGTTTATTATTTTTATAGACTGCCAAAAAATATTGTGATTGAAAAGTGTACACTTGTAGCATGCTCGAAATACCTAAGTAAATACAGCTCTGCACGTACAGCAGTGCGTCTGCCAAAGGCAATACCCCCCACAAACTAAAAAAAATACCGGTATATTCTTTTTCAAACTAAAATACGATTATTATTTTTTAAAAAGGAAAATGGAATTAAAGTTACAAAATACAGCATGCTTTTAGATATGAGTATTTTCATTAGCAAGCTTTCGAAATGTTTATAGTGGCCTCGACATCCGGCCCTGCTTAGTCACGTATACCTCAACTGTATGGATAAAGTTATTTTGATCCGGACTATATCAGTATTATCACTTGCAGCAACTCTTTTTACCTGTATCCCAATCGGTAAACGGTCTAACACGTGGTTTTATCAATCTAAGTCCACGCGTGGTACAACTCTCTATACCTGTTACCATACTCTGAGATATCAATGTATCAGGTTCCTTACATTTGTAGACACAATCCAATAGATTTAGCATGTGCTGGCCAGATTTCCATAGATCTACAACTGATTTCTTTCCCAGTCGTAACCGTTCTTCATCTCCCATTGGCGGGGGGGGGGGGGGGGGGGGGGGGGGGGGGGGGGGGGGGG
>JADKLZ010037780.1:0-11726 GCA_021533235.1 Biomphalaria straminea
GGGTGATTTCTTTATAAGATCTACAAGTAATTAGAGAATAATTGATGCCATCTGTTAAATTATTTTCTAGGATTGTTTTTTAAGTGAATGAAAATCTAAAGCATTAATGTATGACTTAATTAATTTTACGAGACGCAAATTTGTGGTAATTGTACGCTAGTTTAAAATTGTGTACTGGTTTGTTAAGGCTGCTGGGTTAAAGCAGTTGAGCACCCATTCTGTTTCTCTTTGTTTCGTCTGCGCGGGGGGGTGGATGGGGGGAATTAATTTGTACAAAGAAATGACCAACATCATCCACACGTTTCTAATTGCATCACCTTGACCGCCGACCAACAATAGTGGCAGTGCAAACTGCCCATTTTGAGAATATAAGGAACGAGTCTGGTCATGTGTCTGAAACCTCGGCAATATATTACATCTCAATTCTAATGAATGGTCAAATATATAGTTCGTCCATCGTGGTACGATGATGACCACTTTGTCATCCAATGGGCTGAGGGCTTTGCACTGGGGGTTTGTGCCTCCTCATGTGGCTGGTGAGGCCTATGCGAGCCCGGAATGTTCGGCCGCACTCTGGGCAGGTAATTCCCCAAGCCATTGACCGACTGGAACGGGACCTTTTTTTTTTTTTACTCCAAATCCAATACGTACTGCTTGGTCTACAAGCCAGTGTTGAACACGTCCACAGTCCCATCTCAACAATCATTCTACAGGCATCTAGTCAGGATGTGGGTGATGTCAATAAGATGCAAAGAATGACAATACCCCCCCCCTGAAGCTTTCAAAAGAATGTGAAATGAGCACATCTACATGAGGGGAGCAAAACGAACGTATTCTCTTGGAGTAGAGCTGTGAATGTCTTTGAAGCCTATACTGTTAAAGAAAGATCTACTGAGGCATCAATATCAACTCTAACGGTACGTTTTTCTCATAGCTGACCATTGAGTGGCGGAAGCTTAGAAGAACAAGCAGTGTGTGTAGCCTACACAAGAAAATATGAAAGACAAAGGCATTTTAACAAAACAATAGGAACAGACACCCCCAAAGAAATATCTGTTACATAATCGTTTCATCATAATTATGTTCCCTTACTTTTTACCGTTTCCCATATGTTTATCCCTTGCCTAATATGATTAAATTGGGTAGCTAATTAACAACGAAGACATTAGCACTAGTAATAACATAAGTCTTCTCTCTTCCGCATCTTGCGTTTTAATTTATCTAAAACGTTACCAATCAGCCTGAATAGACAATGTCCAGAGCTCAAACTACAGTGCTTGTGTTGACATTAAAAGAGAAACATTTTGAATGTGCAAGCGTCTAAACAAGCTTACAGTATTAAGCCAATGAAGTAGTCTGTTAATACAATAAAACAATAGGAATTTCTCTTATTGAGGATGAAGACGATACGAGAATAGGAACGTCTCTTATTATGGAAGAACGCGATGCTCTTAAGACCGAACGTATGCTATAAATAGATAAGTAGCGTCTGGCCGGATAGCGACGGCTCAGGACCACTTTCAGAATGAATAGTGGCTCACTGTCTGAGCTTATTGATTTCTTAAGTCCGAGAGTTCCCCCTTCAAATGTTTTAGACGGGTTCAATGTTAGGACCAGGCCCACAAACAAACTGGTGTACAGTCAGCGTATCGGCACGCACTGACATAGAGAAAGTAATAAGTGACGTTTGTTAATTGACACTCTCGTGTTTAAAACGAGGTCATGTTGGTCTGTGTCACACCGCCCTTATGGACCTGTACCCGGCACAAGTTTCGCATAAGGGGATAACAACCAAACCAACACAGGCAGATGTGTTTGCCTTATTTCTTCTTCATTACTACACAGTTTAGTCAAAGTAAAGTTTCCCTTTCAAATCTGATAATCTATAGGCCAGAGGATGAAAGGGTCATCTGTTTCTGTGACCTACGGTTAAATAATGGTGTCATTTTGGCCAGCACTACGACCGTCTTTACTTTTCACAGCTACCGTCAGGTACCCATTAGAGCTGGGTGGACTCAGAGGCGCCCTAAAGATCCCCCCTCAAAAAAAAAAAAAAAACAAGATTCGAACCCGGGACCACGGGTTCGGAAGCCAAGCGTGTTACCACTCAGCCACCGCGCCTCCATAATATACAGCTTTTAAATATTCCCTTTAAAATTAAAGCTCTACATGCATTAAGTAACTTGATATTACGGACACGGTATGTTGATTTTAGTTTTTGGTCACTTAAAAAAAAAAGAGCTCCCCTTACTTTTCCCATACTACAGCAAGTAATGACTATGTCCAGCTGAAAACACTTTCCGTTTTTTTTGTCCGTAGTTTATATTCTAAGTATATTGAAATAGTACAACATAATCAAGTCACGTACGAACCGTTATTTATAGTACGCGAGAGCGGATACAATACAAATAAGCGTTGTTTCACTAGGTCGATACATCCGTTCGTTCGGGACATCTTTCACACCAGACCTTTTTATCAAAACCAGCTGTGGGGGTTCGATTCAGAAAGTGTGTTTATTTACGGCTGGGGGCTGGACGTCACAGCTGCCCAACTAATTGACTTTGGACACAGGCACAACTTTTTATAATTTCATCAAATATTGATACAGTTGCCACGATGATTCCTGAGTAGTTCTGATACCCCCCCCCCCTTTCTCCCGAGTGTAATCAAAAGATCTAAGACTTCTAGAACAAAAAAAAATCCGGCTGGTGGTACTTTTTTTTTTTCAATTACCAGCGCTAGGTATTTATTGTTTTAAGGGGTCTTTTTTTTCACACTGCAAGAACTAGCAGTCAATAACCAAATAATAGGAGTGAACAATGTTTACACTGAATGACTGTTGAATACAACTTTTATTGTGTGTTTGTTGTTGGCAGCAAGGCATTTGGTCACGTTGTGTCCTTCTGCCTTCTGTTTACAATGGAAGATCAGATCGCTATAGGTGACCCTCTCCTGAAAAGTACATTTTTGAAATCTGTGCCACAGAAACACACTCCACTCTTAACATCTAACTACGCCCCTGGAGACGTTAGCATTTACGTGAAGTCGGGAACAGAAGGGGTTGAGAGGGGGGGGGTCGTTCCCTTGGCGAAGACTTTTTGTCTAGACTTCAGAACGGAAGCCCTATACTTAGTTACGCCTCTTGTGGATCTTATTGACGTCCTCGCTCTCCCACCGGTCCTACGGTACACATGCTGCTTCCAGGCCACCCCCACATGAGGGCTGACATTCAGCTGTGGCAGTGGTCGAGATTCCGGAGAGGATGGACTGGATAATCAGTCGAGTATTGAAGTAGGTCATTACATGACTGGTACAAGGAGAGAGAGGGGGGTGTGCAGGACGGAGGCACGGGGGGAACATGAGTTGACCTTCTGTATCATACTTCACTGAGGGTGCACCAAGAAGGGGGAGGAGGCACGAGAGGGGGCTCTATCAAAACACGAGACATGTCACGAGGTCAGGAATACTCTTTATTTGTGACTATATAACATGTATGATTAAATTAATAATAAAATAATATAAAATATTATAAAAATTATAAAATATAATATATAAAATAATAATAATACAATTAATAATAAAACTGAAGGGAAAATGCAGCGTTCAAGTTTTGAGCACCCTAAAAGGAAATGAATTCGTCTAACGAGTTAGTAAAATAAAGAGAAGATGACGTTTAGGTAAATACCCAGGCAATAAGATGGCCTGTAATTCTTATGACATGTTTGATGATTTAGATTTCTATTGTGTGATGACTTTTTGTAATAACTTATTTACTTCTTTTATCTTTCAACAGAGCAAGACGGCTTGAGAAACACAAAAGGAGAACTGCTAAAACAAACAGCTCATAGAATCAGATTGCTCTAAAGTAATTCATGCGGTTACTTCAAAAGTAACTAAGAAATGCTACTGGATATCGCCAGGGACTTCAAATGCGAATCGTTCGATGCTAACGTCGCTGATGCTGGTACCCTGATTGTGATAAGGACAGAGATGGCCAGGCTGCCGGAGTGCGCGAGAGTTTGCAAGAGAGAGAACTGACAACAAAAGGGGGGAAAAAAACGACTGGGAAGAGCCGCGCACGGCGCGCTCTAGCTCTCCTGCCCTCATCAGTGCTTTGAGCCTTTCTCACCCTCGTTTTTTTGTTTCATCCCAAGCTCGCACCCTCCCCCCTCTTCCCAGCACATCGACACGCGAAACTATTGTAGACTGGAGTCTAAAGGAACGCAGGGAGGCAGCTCAAGGCTCGCGTACACTTTTTTTTTTTGTGTTATCTTCCCTTCATTCTTCACTCGGTAGCAATAGTTTACTTTCCATCTCGTACCGAGCCTTGGGTCGTGAGCTGTGCCCCCCAAGGTGTGAGTGAGGAAGATAATGACCGAGCGACCAGCGAGCCTAACGATTTTTTTTTTGTCTCAGAAAAACACCGGTCGTCCAGAGGCTCTCTAGTTATTTCCAACGCCAAATCATTAGGCTGTCTGGCTAGTGAAAAGTGTTGTTTTCTCACAGGAGCTTCACTTCAATTGATTTCAATTCTCAACGACAGTGTACCCTTGTCGCATAAATTCAATGCTGGGTACTTTTCCATGTGGAAGGTATAGCTGATTTGAATGCACACATATCATCAATGTTAAACATTGATTCCAATAACTGGATACCGTATTATTTGTGTTCCCTTTTCGTTTGATTCAAATAACTCTTGGATTACCTGCTTTGTTGTGTTTTTTTTTAAATCGATTATGAATATTAATTAACAATAGATTCAATAGTGGATGTTTGATTATTCTGTTAGGAGATTATAAAGAATCAGTATTTTGTTTGTGCGATAATAAATTCACTGCAGATGAAAATCTTGCTGGCAATGTGGTTGGAATGTAATGTATCTAAATCAATGTCACGTGTAATGACTTAGCCTGACTTAGTTCAATACTTCAACTTCGGAATGTTAACGATAACCATGATGCTCACTGACCTACTGGCTCTAGCCAGTCGGACTTTTGCTTGGTTGCTGATTGCTACACTCTTTCTTGTAGGAAGCTCCTCAGGGAAGTGCACCTACGATGATGCCCACACCATTGCCAACTGCAGCAACAGCAAGTTAGTGGACATTCCTTGGAGGCTCCATAAGAGAATCCTGACTTTAGATCTGAGTGGAAATTATTTCCCAGTGCTCAAGTCAAGAAGCTTCATTAGTTTTAACTACATCAGTCACCTGTTGCTAAAGAACAACTCCATGCAATCTCTAGAAGATGAAGCACTCCAGGATTTGGCATACCTCAGCCTTCTTGACCTCTCCAACAACCTTCTCAGCCAGGTCCCAACATCCGCTCTGAAAAGTGTGTCCCTTTCCCTTACTCAGCTTTACTTGTCTGGAAATAGAATCCAGGTCATCCACAAAGGAGCTTTTACAGACCTCAAAAATCTAAAGATATTGGAGCTTAATGGTAACAGTATTACTCGAATAGACATGGGAGGTCTGTCTGGACTGTCATCTCTTAATGTACTGAAATTGCGTCACAATGCCCTGTACACTTTGCCACCTGATGTTTTCCAAGAGTTTAGCTCAACCATCAAGATAATTCAGCTGTATGACAATCGCTGGATGTGCGATTGTAACCTGAGATGGCTTAGGACATGGCTCAATAACACCGACCAAGAGGTATGGAGGGCTGAGGGCTACTTCATCCGTTGTGATGGGCCATCTATAGTGAAAGACAAGCCCCTGGACTCTCTCCCAATGGACGAACTGGCCTGCGAGGTCAAAATGAAGTCCAGCAGCTCTACAGAACACCTTAAACAGGGGGACAACTCCACACTGGTGTGCAAATACACATCAGTACCTGATGCTGACGCCAAGTGGTTGAAAAATTCAGAAGTCATCGAGCCATCAAAAGACCCCACTAAATACAACATCTCTACAAATATAACAGAAAGGAATCAAGAAATTATCCACACAAGCATGCTAACTATTTTCAACTTTCAATACAGTGACATTGCAAGGTACCAATGCTTTGTTCAGAACATACTGGGTGCCCGCAGGACAGAGTATCTTGTAACTTTAGAGGGTGTCAACATCAATAGCATCACTCCGGAGCCACCAGGGAGCTTCAAGTCCAATCCTGGAGTGGACACAAAAAGTATCGTTATCGCTGTAGCGGTGGTGTGTGGGATCATCCTCTTTGTTGTCATCGGCATTCTCATCTTCTGCACCGTCAACCGAATACAGAGGAGGAAGATGGACAAGCAGAATCAAATAGCAGAGAACCTTAAGCAACATTTCATGAACAACAGGTGAGATGATTAGCAAACATTTACACCTATTAAAGTATTCATGGTAGTAATCACTACATTCTGATCATACATTGTGACTTTATCTGTAAAGTCCCTAATGTATCAAATATCACTCCTATTTTTTTTTTTTTTTTTTTTTTTTTTTTCTAAATACTGTATATATGCCAAAAATCAAAACATCATTAATGTAATAGAAACATTGCAAACTTATCTTAAACAATTCACATTCTGCTTTGACACTTATTTTAATTTTCTTCCTCAGCGAGATAAGCAATGGTGACATTGCCGGTCAAAATGAAACTAAGCTGAGCAACAAACTAAATGAGGACAAGCTGGATGGAAATCAGGATGACGACCGCTCAACCTCTAACAACACCAATGACTCAACCATGACTGCAGTCAAACGCCCACTGGACCTGGATGACACAGAGCCCCTGTACATCTTTCAACAGCCCGGCTCACCGTTTAACAATGGAAACACATATGTCTCCTTTGGGAGTGAGCTGACTGACCCTGACATGATGCCACCTCAGCCACCACAATACCCTGTTGCTTCCGCACCGAGGTATGAAAGCTCCCATGCTGGATCAGCGACTCCACTTTTAGACCGCTACACTCCCTCTGTTTATGAGTCGAGTGAACCAGATTATGCCCAGTACCCCGTCTATGATTCAGTTACCAAATCCCTGCACCACCCAGTCAATGAGGGTATATATGGAGGCTCCTTGAGGATGGGAAGTACCAGTAGTTATGCCAGCACACCAATCCGAGACGGCAACAAGAGACTCAGCAGTTTCAACTATCCACCAAATATAAACGGCACTATGCCTATTGGCAGTACCAGGTCGATAGTGGCGCTAATGCCAAGATATGCTGACCAAAATGGGGATAGCAGCCCCAGGTCAGATTTCCACCGTTACAACTCGCAGACTAATGACTATAGAGACTACAGGGAGATGCGGTACCCTGCCACAACACCTCCTCCACACCGCATGACCTACGCCACCCCAAAAAGTATGTCAGTTGGGAACTTAGGTTTCGCACCAATAGCTACGGGGCCTAGGAAACCCCCTCGCATGTTTCAGTCCAGGGAGTACATGGAGTTGACCCCACAAGAGTCTCATCTGGATTATATCACCTCTCCTGAAGCTCAACAATACAGTCAGAACTATGGGATAACACCAGGCACTCCTGTGTGATCAGACACAGCCTCCATTCATAGTATTTATACTACTAGGCACAGTTGTGGGAGTTGTTAAGACTTTCAAAACCAATAACAAAGCATGTTGAATTCAACATAATAAAAAGTGATGACAAAGTTCTGCACCCCAACGCTCATCAACATGGAAGTGTACTCTTCATCTTCCTCTATCCCAGAATCCTGATAATTGATGCGGTTGTGGTGCACAAAGTGTTGAGACAACTTCACACAACCTTTCTCAGCCCTCGTGCTGTTTTCAAATGGCCACAAATTGTGACAGGTATATATTATGAAATATTTATAAGAACACTTGTTGATACATGATGTTACTTGTTACTAAAACAAACTATAAAGACATATATAAATGTAGCTTTAATACAAGATTTTTTTTTTAATATGCTTCTGATTGATAACAAATGTTTATTAGTCTATTAGTACTGCCATAGTTTTGTTTTTTTTGTGTACCTCAACTTAATCTTGAAGCTTTCAAATCTCAAGACTCTAAATTGAGATTATAAAATTTTGTTTTTTTTTTAAATACACATACTGAGCTCTCTACTTAATGGGGTATATGGCAATTCAAAATTTATTTGAACATGATTTTTTTTTTTTTCATGCTTTAACTGTGTACTACCAGCATCTAAAATATTGTGTTTACTCCAAGAGAAGAAATAACCCGAGAAAGCAACCTTATATATTGCCATTTTTTAATTACATAGTTTGTAAAAGTGTGGTCATCAATAATTATTGATCTAGGTTCCCCTGAAAGCACTATTTATAAACTGGGCTTTGAAAAAGTTGGTACTGTCCAGCCTGACTTCGACCAGCTTCTTGATTACATAAGAAACATATCAGTTACACAAATAGTATTTTCTTTGCCCTCTTGTTATTTCTTCTCATTGGTTTGCTGAACAGGCTTTCACATCCAAGGCTGGGTGAGAGGAAACCTGGCAATGTAATTGAAGCTATGAAACTAAGAAAAAATAAAAAAAAATCTTGAATTTTGAACTCTCGGCCCCCCCCCCAGACAAAAAAAACCTGGCCACATGCCAAAAAGGTTACCACTTCTGCTGTAAAGATTTGTGTGCATTCCTTCCCTTTTGTTGCTAAAATATGTTTGATCAAGTCATCTTGTCATAAGGGTCCAAGTACACAGGCAACATTGTATAACTTGTTTATATGATTAATGAGTCCATAGGCAGTATGATTCTACATTGTGTTGCAATAGTTATTTGATGCTAAGGCTAAGGTATTTTCTAAAGCAACTGAAAATGTCTGGTCTTATTACTAATCTAGTGTGTACACACATTGATTGTGTGTATGTGATAGCTTTTGTTTTCCTTAAGTTACTGAATTGAGTTTGCTACTAGATAATGTTATCCTGACATGTTTACAGAGATAAGAAAAACAAACTTCAGGTCCTGTATATTACATTTATTATAAAGTGATGGATGATTTGAGAATATAGAAAAGCGCTTGGTTCTGTATTGTTTTAAAACAAAATTCCCCTGTAATTTAGTGTACTTTATTGTACATGTTTCACTGTAAATTGAAACCTTTCAGATGAAAACCCCGTAAGCTTAAGAAATCAATAAACTTTATAAGAACATAGATATAAGAAAGTTGCAGGTGCATGATGCACAGTTTGATATGCTGATCATTTGTTTTCACATTAACTTTTTTCACTCTCAGATCAAGTTAAATACAATTTATTCAAGATTCAAATGAAGAAAATATAAATATATTTAAATCAATTTTTTTCTTTTGTTACTTCATGTTGATTTTTATAATTAAATTAAAAAACATTATGATTAAAAATGCAGCACACATTGTTTATGGTCTTGTGGCTATTGATTAAGGTCATGTGACTATGCTGTTTGCATGAATTTGGGTCATTGATTAATGATCTTAACATGGGACCAAGATAAGCCCTAGAACAACTTTATGGTAATGAGGAAAAAAAACAAACTTTTTTTTTTTCTCAGTTTCTGTTGTTTTTATTTATTCATAAATTATTTTAAATTGTGGTTGTTATTTTCTTGTTCTGATTAAATAATTTAATTTAATTTAAAAAAGAAAAAAAATTGTTTCCTTCAAAGTTGTCCCTGTACATTTATTGTGTAAGAAGTGAAACAAAGTGTATGCTGTGGGAGTGAGACTGTTGAAGCCATGAATATTATGATGTCGATCTACCTTGGAGATTTGTTTAAAGATAATTCTGTTCATAATACTATTTTGTTATGTTTATAATTATTACAAATGTTTACAACATGAGATTGTGACGTTTCTTACTTTGTTTCAATGCATTGTGTTTGTCAGTGTTTACTATTGAACAAGATAAGTGACCTAGTTCATTCTATAGGTGACCTAGTTCATTCTATAGGTGACCTAGTTAGTTCTATAGCAAACATTCGCTTTAAGGCTTTCACTGTCCTAACTCAACTTTTTTTTTCTTCAATTCTCTTATGTTTCTGACTCTTCACTATCAAGTATCATGCAAGATTCTAACCCATTAGGAATCATACAACTTCTCAAGAGCCCCTGCACACATCTCACTTACAGTAGTACACCGTATCCGGTGCATGTTTAAGATTGCAATTATTAAAAAAGAAGTAAGTTTGTGTGAAAATATAAAGGGGGGGAGGGGTGAGTTGTGCTTATAAAAAGGTAACTAAAAAAAAATACATTATTGGATAGGTACAAATGTTTGCACAGCCTGGAATGAGTCACACACACACACAAAACACAAAAAAAAAAACTGGCACAGTTTAAACAGAGTCCCATATAATCCTCTGTTCAAATCTCTACTTCGTATGAGCGACAAAATGAACACTTGCGAACGAGTAAGAAGGCAATAATCTGTTTGAAGGGACGCCATCGAATGATAAGATAAGAAAGAAGCCAGTGAGACTTGTCGTTACAGGCTGCGTCTTGAAGATTAGCCACAAAATGAAGTCTTTTTATTTGTTGCCCCGGGCAGACACAGGGCCTGCTTCTGGACGGCCTGGACAAAGAATAGTTTCAATTAGGCGGCTACGACAGTACCCCCTCCCCTTTCCAACTCTTACTCCTCTGTTCTGATATAGCCCTCTAATAATAGACGAGTCCGAGATTGGTGGGGGGGGGGGGGGCATATTATTATGTACTGAATTGTACATTGTCTTTATAAGAGTAACTTGTTTGTAGCCCTGAAAAAGATTGCTACCGGTACTTGAAACATAATATCCAGGTACTGGAATATAATTATGTCTTAAAATGTACCAAAATGTACATTATACAAATTAAAAGATTAGTTATTGTTTGATTATGAGCTAAGGTTATAGTAATTAACTATTATGGTACACTTTTCACACGTGACACTAATTCAATTCATTATATATGTGTGCAGTACATGTCTGCATCGGTTCTCTATTGTGTAAGACAGGCCTAATTATATAATGTTGTTGGGCAGGTAAACAAGGGAGATCAGTGCAAATAAACATTGAAATTTCTTAATACGAAAGTCTATACATTTAATCCTTTTTTTTTATTATACCTTTTTTTATGTAAATTTTTTTAATACCAGAACCAAAGAGCAATTATTGTATTCTAGTAGGTACCGGTACACAATTTGCCCAGCAAGTTGCCAAATATCGCTCAGTATTTTGAAACTTCAAAATGAAGTGAGAGTTGACATGGGAGGTCAGAGGTTATTCGAGGACCCTTTTTGTTTTCACTGAGTTCCACTTGCTCTGCTGACCTCACAGCCCTCGCCAAAACTTTCGTGTTTGCCTGTTAATATTTGCTGGACTCGGTTTGATGGGCGGGGGTAGGGCTGGAGACTAAGACTTAAGTTCGAGGGTCACCTGAATTATTTATTGTTTTTGAAGCTGTATATAGAGCAAAGCGAAATCTCGAAAAAAAAAATTCGCTTTAAGTACTAATTTATCCGTTTGAAGGTTACCCGGGTAAGAAAAAAAACAACATGGTGTATACTTTTTGGCTCGAGTACGCGTCTATTTCCCAAGTTTCAAGGCACTAGAGTTCCTGGGAGACAACAAGACACTAGCGATGAGAATGTATACACAACACCATAAGTGGAAAGCGTGGTCGAGAGGCTAAGTGTGGCTTGAGCTTGGCTTGCTTGACTACCTAGAAGGGGGCTCGAGGTTCGACACCCGACTCGGGCAGAGTTGTGTTTACTGAGCGCCCAAAGGCAGCACGAGAAACCAGCTCCTAGATACCCCCTCCCCCCCCC
>JADKLZ010037792.1:0-13359 GCA_021533235.1 Biomphalaria straminea
ACTCCCTTATTAAATGTCACATTAAATTGAGCACAGAGCTCAATCTGCAAATTAAAAAGAAAGAAGAAAAGACTTTTTTCTAATTCACAAGTAAACATGGGATTAAATGAATGAGGCTAGCCAGGGATGGCGGGCCATGATTCTTCTGTTTTAGGAGTTATTAGAAAAACCAAAACAGGTCAACACTAAGACTAAAACTAATGTATTTCAGTAAGACCAACTCACTTTTGATCAACCCCTGAGTCTCTCACTTCAATTGTTAGGTTGTAAAACTCTAGATGCTCCTTATCAAGTCTTTGTACTAATCTCAGGTTTCCAATAGAATCAATGTCAAATGTTCTATTAGTATTTCCACCTGCATGAAAGAGAATGTTATATCACAATGACCCAAGTCAATTTTAACACTTATTGAATAAACAGTTTTAATGTAATGTTAGCTAATATTTATTTTATAAACCAAACAAATCAACCATAAATTAGTTCAAAAAATAATGTGTGTTTTTGTTACTCTTCACAATATTAAAATAATGTTAATATTATTCAGCTGTGATAATTAATATACAAGTTGTATAAAAACAGATATAAAGACATAAAGATACTTAAATGATTTTTTTCTTTCAACTTTGTCTTAATAAGCTCTAAAGAAAAGAAAGAGGCAGACTTTAAATGGAAAATACAAATACAATACAAACTATTTTACCTTTTATAGAATAAACAAGCTGTCCTTCTAGTCCCTTGTCATTATCACTGGCTGTCAAAGTTCCAATGACTGTTCCTATTGTTTCATTTTCAGGAATCTGAATAAATAAAAAAAAAATCATTTCCCCTTTCACCAAAAATACAAATAGCCAAAATTTAAAAAAAATTTAAAATTGAAGACAAATAAAATTAACTTAACACTTAAACTAACAAGAAGGAATTCCATCATAATAATAAAGCTACTAAAGTGTATAACAAACACAATGGCTGAGTTTCAAAGTTGTTAGATTGTGTTGTTTTACAAAATAAATTTAACATCTCTGAAAACTTAGAATCAGTATAGTGAGCATAAAATGATTTCATTGACATTCTAATGATAGCCAGTGTTGAAAATTACAAGCATACCTAAAAAAAAAAAGTGTAGAGAAAAAAAAACAACAACAACAGTAGCAAGCTAGTAAAAAACAACAAAGAAGTATGAAACGGATACTTACTGTTAGATCTGTGGCGTTGATTATTTCAGGCTTAAATTCATTGTCAGGAAGAATATATAAAGTTAAACTAGTGGTACCAGTTAGCTCAGGACTGCCACCATCTCTTACTGTGATCTGAAAGATATGGAGTGTTGTATTTTTTTAAGTCTATATGATAGTTTGTATTAAAAGGATAAACTCCTAGTAAATAAAAAATATAAATAATTTACCTTCAGTAAATATACACTTGTATCATTTTTATCAAGATCAAGAGTGCGTTTCAAAATTAGTTGCCCTGTAGTTGGACTAGTTGAGATTATTTCCCAGTCAGAATCTAGATTAGAAAAAATAATAAAGTTAAATTTAATTTCAAGTTAATGTAAATAGCTTACATTAAATTTTGTTATAGCCCTATGGGCAGAGCAAAAGGATTAACTTTGTGTTACCAGCGGACATTTGTGACACAGGCCAGCAATACAGTTTAGTTTGCTATGTTGATGGGCAAAAGAACAGGACTGGTATGAACTTAGCACGTGAATATGACTTGTGTTATGGTCATCTGATCATAGGCCTGCGCAGACCAGAGACAGAGTGTGTAGGCAGAGCAGTTCAAGACAGGACACGGAAGAGACCAGGTCTGTGAGTCTTTCTATGAAGTCGGGCCTGGTTGAGTCCTCGAGTGAAACGTACAAGTCCGGGAAGAGACAGTAGAGTTTATAGAGTTAAGAACGGTGATTTACAGTTTAGCATTTGTAGTTGTTTATTGTGTTGCCAATTGTGACATATTGGCTGTTTTATTTGACCAGTATTAAAGTACCAGATTAATTTGGAGCTCTTGTTGTCAGGTTCTTTGATGTGTTGTGTTGTGTGTTTAGCAGTGTTTACGGAAAGCCTGAGATAAGAAAGAGAGAAACCTAACAATATTCTGACAACTTTAAGTTTAGAATATCTTTTAGAGATAACTGACCAATTGTTAAAAGAATGCCTTGTCTTACATGTACTCTAATATCCTTAACAAGAGATGTTAACTTTCAAATGCATTATTAGAGATCTTAGGATAGTCCACATCAAATAGCTAAAGTACAATGATGATGCAATAAATTAATAAATGTCACAAGCTTAGTAGGCATTGAATAAATGTCCTAAATTTGAATTTTTAAACATAATAAAATTTCAATATAATGCACTAGTGTATTATGCCAACGCTAAGAAGGGGAAAAATGTCTGTGATCTACAAGTGATTGGTGAAGAAGGAATTAGGTCAGAAACTAATTGCGATGTCACAATGTGCCTTGTGGAAATATTTAGGAGACAGCAGTGATGTCATAAAGAGCCTTCTATAAATATTCTAGAAATATTAAGCAGACAGCTGTGATGTCACAATGTGCTTTCTGGAAATAGTTAGGAGACATGAGACTCAAGTAATTGTCTAAACAAGGAATGTGAGCAAAGTGGTTCATTTGATTTAGTCTGTTCTTTTAATTGACATAATAAATCTGATTTATGCTAATTCAACATTGTGATTCCAATATTTCAATATTCTTGTTGGATTTATTTACTTAAAGTGTTTTTAATTTCAATTATAGGATTATTTTCTGTACTTTTTTTCATAAGGGGTGTATTGTGTTTTTGTTACTGTTAATATATCTGCCATTTTCAAGGAGAAAAGACATGCAGCCCTGCTCAATTAGGATTTGCCTTCCTGCAATTTTTTTTTTTCAGTATGTAGTTATTGTTATTGGTCATGTAGTCCGCATGCCAGAAAATCGCCTTCCCAAGAGACTTCTGTATGGAGAGTTATGTACAGGAAAGCGTCCCAAGGCGGCCAATACAAGCGCTACAAAGACACCCTCAAGAGCTCTCTCAAGGAATGCGGTATCGACATTCATGGCTGGGAAGCATTAGCTCAAGATCGCTCCGCATGGCGAGAAGCTGCGAGTCTCGGAGTCTCAAGTTTTGAAGCAAGAAGAGTGGCCAGTGCGATAGAGCGCCGAACCAACAGAAAGCAGAGAGAAAAAGCAGGCCCACCTGCAACTGACAAAACTCACCCATGCCACATATGCGGCCGGCTATTCAAAGCGAAGATTGGACTATACAGCCATCTTCGAGTTCATAGGAATTGAGAAATGTGCTCATCTTCGAACACGAAGGAGGAGCTATATATATATATATTGTTCTATATACTATACAATAATATCTGCAAATAGTCTAATGTATTTTCCATGTCTAATGCAATTAAGGTTAGGTCATTTGTGTAAATTAGAAACAGCACTGGGCCTAAAACTGTTTCTCAGCTGGAAATATACACAAATAGTTTCAAGCATAACTCAATGCAAAAAACAAACTTCAAAACATATATATATACAAGCCATTACAATTTATAGTAAACATATGCGTCATTGAGTAAATCTATCTATATAGCTATAACTATGTAGGATGGCCAAGATAAACTTTAATCAATATAATAGGAACTCTTTCTCTCTTTCTATGTCTATTTCTGTATCTCTATACTAGACTATTTTACTTTTATTAGTGCCTGTCTGTAGGTACCCACAGTTTCTATAATCTAAAGTGGATTAAATTTAAACACCATTAATTATTATTATTATTAAGTATTAATATTATTTTTATCAAACACCAAATTAAAGCTTAAAAGCTTTAACTTAAGTTCAATTAAAACAGTATATCAGTATAGACTATCAGTGATGGAAACAGACTCTACAAAAAGTTTAGGAAATTTTTGAAATTGTGTTGGGGGGCCCCCCCCCCCCCTCCTTCGTTGGTGTGACAGATTGTAAAGACTAGGTCAGACTAAGACTAAGACTGCTTTATTGATCCTTACGGAAATCTGTAGTGATTACAAGGACTCTTTTTTTATATAAAGACAACACAACAGAAACATACACATAAATACAACAGACACAACATACACAAAATCATGCATTGATCAAATCAATTATTGACAACATCCCACTCAGAACAGAATAATGTCTTGAGCTGAGTGGTATGTCCACAGAAAATGCAATAACAGTTATATTTTAATCAGGTAACAACTTGACTGTCATCCCAAAACATAGAACAACCATTTTTGTTCAAAGATTTATTAAAGAGCATTAGAAATGGTTATTATTCCATTGTTTTAAAATAAGAAACCTTATTAGAGATGCCTTCATAATATGTATATTCTCTCTCTGTTACGGAAAGGTAGGCCTATATTCTTAGTTCCTATGTGTATCTCATAGATACTAGAACTTAAAACCTCCTAATCAACAGAGCCTGTAGTATATATAAACCTATTTCAACTATTTGTATATTTAATTGACATTTGATTACTAAAAAATGACATTTGGAGAGGGGGGTATTAGACCTATTTGCATTTTTTTTTCAAGCAGAATTTCTTTTTCAACTAGATCTATAGGCTATGTAGTTTCCATGGCTTTCACAACCAAAATAACTTTGACGGACTTTTCACAGCTGTGCAGGTAATGTTTTTGTTAAAGCAACATTATTTTGTGCGGCCCGCAACCACGTCCGCGAATAAAAAAAATTAGATAAAATTTAAAATTAGACGGCGCATTTTGTTCTTTGCTTACAAGATCCTAGACGGCGCTATATATATTTTGTATATGAAATTTTTGTCTGTATGGCCTCACGCTATAAAATGAGTCAATAGATTATATTAATAGGTTAGCGTGACGTCACATAGAATCCCGGTAAATGTCTTGACTGTTTTGAATGCGCAGGAAAATTACGTCAGAAAAAACATCAATTACTAAGTTATTATTGCAAATAAAAAAAAAGAATAATATATTTATTATCTGTGAATCAAAAGACATATTATATCAAAAATTGTCAAAACCATCGGAGTTTCCCTTACTTTAAACATGCATGTCTCAGTCTAGTAATATGGGAAAGGCCTAGATCTACCCACTGACTAGATCTAGTGTCACTGTCAGTTTTGAGGTCAGTGAAAGCATTTACTCTTTAGATCTTGTAAATTTCTAGTATACATCACACTTTTTTATTTTAGTATTTTAAAAAGGATGACCTGGAGTTTGGACCTGGGAAGTCAAGTGGGAACGGGAAAATTCAAATGAAGGTAGGCACTGATGTGACTGATTTCACTGAACCTCACTGACACTTGCCACTTTGACTTTATAAGTTTATTATTTGTAAATATAATTAAAAAACTTTTAAAAAGTGATATTGTTCTAGCTAATAATTAGATCTAAGTGTCCAAGTCCAAGTAGTCTACTTACTTGTACCAGATCCAGAGCCATACACAATACTCTCAACGTTTATTGTCAAATTGCCGGAGGAAACATCTGCATCGCTAGTGGTAAGCTGTTTATAAAATTTAGAAAAAGAAAAAAAACAACTTATAATTTCGAGCAGCAGGAGTGGAACTCTCATGTAATATGGATTAAAAATAATTAGAGATTCACTAACCTATATAGATCACAGACCTACATTAGTCCTATATCGTATATATTATAATATATAGGTCTGTGGTATAAATCCTATACATTGTACTCATAAGCGAGCAAATCATTTACTAGACTGTATTGCTAAATGAATTCTTAATAAATAAATCTAAATAAAATCTTGATTTATGAATCTTCCGTGGAGATAGAGAAAACTTTGCCCTAAAGCCTAAACTTTTCAGTGATGCAGAGGATTAAAAAACAACATTTTTTTAACAGTTTCTGTGGCTAACAGTTTATTCAAGTTTACGGGAGTTTGATAAATGCAAAGCGTAGGCCTATATTTTCTATCGATCCATATCTAAGGCAAAATCTTTGGATAATAAAAAAAAAACACTCTATGCTCTGCGGATAATTAGATATAGGCCTACATCCCTCCTTTCAGATCTTTTAGATCGAGCAACCAAGTGCAAGTAGGCCAACATTTTAGCCCTTATAGCAGGCCTAGGAAAATTGTAATGTTCCATTTAATTAATATGGTCTCTATTTTCGGAGACTCTTCGAAACGAGTAGATCAGTATGAGTTGTAAACAAATTAGGTAGCTTACTTCTTAAAAATTTTTAAAAATCTACTTCAAACAAAGATGGGCTTACGTTAGCTACTATAAAATTGGCAGTGCAGTTTTGTTCCCACAGTGTCACGTTGTAAGGGAGGCCAACAAATCTAGGAACATTGTCGTTAACATCTGTCACGTGAATGAATACATCTCTTGTGTCTTCATTTTGGCCATCACTTGCCTAGAAAGAAAAAAACATAAATCTTAAATGTTCATAATGTTTTGGGATAACGTGGATAAAAACTCCGAAAAGACTGGCTAGAAGATTTTAAAAATCCTAAGAATTTAATCTTTAAACATGTAGAAATTAATATTTCCCTCCTTCATGCTAGGTCGCCATTGACCGTTGTGTCACCAAGCTATCATCATCATTCCTTTAAGTTCCTCATGGAACATAAGGCCTCAGTAAAAACACGCCAGTCTTCAAGGTTTCTTGCTAGTTTTTGGATGGCTTCCCAGCTCTTTCCTGTCCTCTCGGCTTCCTCCAGTATACTGAGTCGCGATGTTCTTTTTAGTCTTCCTCTACGTCTGGTTCCCTGGAGGTTCCACTCTAAGGCCTGCCTAGCTCTGCTGTTGGTATCTTTTCTAAGAGTGTGACCAATCCATCTCTACTTCCTCCCTAGGATCTGCACCTCTATATTTTTCTGCCCACTCATGCCCACCCACATTTTGGTGTTTTCTACTTTGTCGTACCGGTGTATTTTTAGAATATTTCTCAGGCATCTGTTGATGATCTGTACTTTTTATTTGTTGTTGTTGCTTCAGTTGTTCTCCATGTTTCAGAATCATACAGTAGGACCGCCTTGACATTAGAGTTTAAGATTCTTATTTTAGTCTTGTTTGAAAGTGTGAGATGTCCAGGTTGGTTCCTAAATGTCTGGCGCGCTAGATTTATACGACGTTTAATGTCTTCATTAGTTCATCTGTTCCACCTGATACACTGACTACACCCAGATATGTAAAATGATGTACTTCGTATATGATCTGAGAATCCACTTCTATGTCTCCAATTTATTTTTTGTTTGCTTAAGTACTTTTTTTTTTGGTGGTTTATTTTGAGGCCTACTCTTTTTCCTACTTCACTTAAAGTTGTGACCTTTTCTTGCATATCCTGTAGTCTGTGTGATAATAAGGCTATGTCATCAGCGAATTCCAGCTTTTGTGTGAGAGTCTATTGGATTCCTTTCCCTGAATTTGAGTAGGCTTCTTTAGTGAACAAATCCAATAATAGAAGGAACAGGAGAAAGAAGACATACTTGTTTGACACCTGTTGTGACTGGAAATTGCTACATCAGTTTGTAACATGTGTTACTTTGGCAGGTGAAACCATCATAAAGGTTTATAATTTTTGTTATTATTTTATTTGGGATCCCGTAATCTCTCATTACTATTTAAATTGATTTCTGTCGATACTATTGAAGGCCTTTTCAAAGTCGATAAATGTTGTATAAAGATACATTGATACATTGTTCTACAAGCTATAAGGATACTAAATGGGATCGACATTGAGAGATAATGTTGATGTGAAAAACATTTACTGTTGTGTTTTTTTATTAAAAGTTTGTACATTCAAAAACAAATTATTTAAAACTGTCTTCTTAATGTTCCTCATTAACTTGCACCACAACTTTCTTCTCTTAAAAGTGTGATTCGATTGTATTATTAACGAATTTGCCAAGTAATAGTTTTCAGCGTATTTCGTTGTTCAACCCCTCCATTGTAAATGTCGTTTCTTCTTCTTCTAGCCAGCTTTTTGTTACTATGCTGTAAGAACTTTTGTAGACTGTGACAAGGAACAAGCACAATACAAAACAAGAAAAACATGAAAAATACTTTAAAAAAAACAAAGCTTACACAAAGTGTTATAGCATCAATTAGTTTGGATCAGTTATGGGATTAAAATTGTAATGGAATAACACTTATAAAGGCGAATGCTTCAGCTTCCCCCCACCCGCGGTATTTCTTTCTCTTGTTGGAGATACCAAACAAAATAATTAATTACCAATATTTAATTACCTAAGTGGTTATTTTTTTAAATTGATTATTGTGTTGGCATGTAAAAGAAATAATTGTGCAAAATTGCAGCTTGATCCGAGTTTGTGTGTGGAAGAAAGAACGTGTCCAAACTTTTGACCAGAGTGAGTTGATATAAGCTTTGTAACAAGCAATAGAAAAAGAATACTATTTCAAAAGAAAAGCTAATCTAAGGAATGAACCGCTAAGTACTGCCATTTATCTGAAAATTATGGGGTTTATCTCCCTTTTGGTTATATAAAACAAAATTAATTAATTAGTACTAAATGAAAAACTATTGGTTCATTTTTTGGATTGTATTGGTGTATTGTTATCGACTACAAATATTTATGAAGACATTTCTACTTGATCCGAGAATAGGAAATGTGAAAAAAAACGTGTCAAAACGTAATAAGGGGACCAAATATAAACATCTCTGAGAATTTATTCCCCTTATTTGAAATCAAACAAAACAATTAATCACCAACAATTAATTAAGTAATTGTGTTTTTAATTTACAAATGTCTTGTCACTTCCCTGTCATGATTAATGAATAATGTTGCTAAGTATTAACTTGAACCAAGATTGAGAAATGGGAGAAAAAACAAACTTTTATCGCACCGACAGGCAGACAGAGTAAATTGATATATGCTTTGTAAAAATAGTGTGCTGTTCTCTTCAGCTGTTCAGTAATGCCGTATTGGGTGATTAAGTTGGGCTGCAGTAGCGTTCATAGACCAGCTTAGGCGTCAACTTTCCTTGGCTGACATAGAAGAGAGCACCTGGCTGCATGCGGCGTCGGAACGAGACAGCTGGAGGTAAATCACGAAGGTCATTTGAGACCAAAAGAAAATCTGCCGCCGAGGACAAACGCAGACGACGAAAAGAAAATCTAAACCGACCACCTACGGACAATGGTTTTGCTTGCCCTGGATGTGGCAAAATATGTAGGTCACAGCTGGGACTGCACAGTCACGGGAAACACTGTATTCCTCACTAATCTTCGGATTTGAAGACAAGCCTATTATTATTTAGTAGCCTTAGGGTCTGCCTAAGGTAGATTAGGAAGGGCATTAAAATAGGATATGGTTTACGTATTCTAATGGGTGGACGAAGTGTCTACAAAGCGGTAGGTGTGTGGGATATATTTTTGTTATGGTGGTAATTTAACAGAGGTGTATTTCCTGTTCTTAGGTGAAAGATTGCAGAATTCTTTTGGCTTGGGGAGTAGGTAAATATTGACCAGTTTGTTTGGCATGATCAATTTATTGTACATAGTGTAACATAATAGTATTATATGTACATTTGCACAATAGCGCGTCAGTGCAGCACCGCTGGTGTTTACGTAATAAATGGGGTTCCTAATATGTCTTCCCTCTGAAACACTAGTTTGTTATTTGTGTAATACAAATATTCTACACATAGCTCTGCCTGTGTTTCCCGATGCCCATTAGTTGAGCCACTCCCATCGTTATTAAACACCCCACGCTAATACAGCGAAACTCATTTTTCAAAGAATTCCTATTCTAATCTCATTTTCAAGCAACACAGAATAATTCGACAATTAAAAACTACAGGAATATGTTGAAAATTATATACAAAAATTCTTTGCAATAAGAGGCACACCTATCTTTTTTTTAACAAAAAAAAAAGAACAATATAAAAAAATATTTTCTTTGCAATAAGTGCCACACCCATGTAGGCCTAATAAAAAAAAAATAATAAAAAAATGTAAGACTATATCCTTTGCAAGAGGCAAACCTTTATTTGTAGCCTATACATATTATTCTATTAGTAATGCACATTTGGCGTTTTCATTTTATAACGATACTTTGCATTTATCAAATAGTTTTTCTAAAAGTTAAAAAAAGCTCTAAAAACTCGCTAATCTTTGAACTAAATCACCCTAGCCCTAGGTTACAAGCGAAACATACAAAGCACACATCATCATTATTATCATCACATATATAGGCCTAGTGTTGGGATAATCCCCCTTCAGATGACATATAATTATTTTCTTTTTTATCCGCCTAGTTTCTGAATAGAGGGTGACAAACACTACTTCGTGTGACAGTCTCAGACATGAGACACGACTAGCTCAGCTAGATAAAGGATACAGGGCCATAACAAAGCAGTCATTTTACGAAGCGTAGATATTTCTTTTAATGTTTTTTTTTTTAATTTTTGCATACATCCTTCTATCTGTGTGTTGAAGACTTCAAGCAACGAACAAGACACGTTAAAGTAAAAGTGTATAAAGAGTTTTCAAAGCTATTCATTAAGACTGTAGATTCTAGACTCTGGATCCATATCACTAGTGTCTTATCATTTAATCTCATCATTTCAATTAATGTATATTCACAACTTTCCAGTAGTGTTGTATAAACAAACAATGAATACTTAATCAGCAAAAAAATGGTTATAAAAGAGATACGTCTAAAATAGTACATTAAGTCAGTCTACTGTTATTTCTTTCATATGTATTGTGATTTGTTCTTATGTTCTCATGAAAAAGAGTACACGTATTTGATGTATTTGGACCTGCAGCTTTGATAACTAATTATTGTTGTACTTTGATGTGTTGTCACACTACTGCTACATATGATGAACTGCAGTTTTTGGATTCTTTAATAGATTGATGACCATAGCTGTAATAAAAGGCTGATAGCAATGTAGACTCTAAACACTTTTACAGTTTTCACAAGAGACGTTCGTCTCGGTATATAATGACAACCGTAAGACAAGACAAGAGTAAGACAATGTCAATTCTCCTTATGACGCTTTGTGTTTTATTTACGACATTCGTAACTCAATAAGTCAAACCCATAGACTGGCCAATAAGAGAGTTTTATGAAATTAAAATTTGTGTATTGCAATTGTGTGTACTTTATTTTATGTCTATAAATTGTGTTTATCTCTAAGACTGAAGATCATGCAATTTTTAAATTTTTCATAATTCGGAAATCCGAATTCAATAGATATACATGTTTTCATTTACATGAAGTTACTTCCTTTTTCAAGTCTATATTTATTTATGTCTATGGTCAAACCATGGAACTATACTAACCATAGAACTATAGCCAAACTCGAAGAGAATGATTCTTCACAGCTAAATACATTCTCGTCTTTCTACCTAATTGATCTTGTACGGACAAAAAGAAAATATGTAGTGATAATATGACCACGGAAGACCACTGGCACGATGCCCATTTGTTTAATTAAGTTCCATTTGAGCTTTATTCTTTGTTTTATTTTAAAATATTTCAGATGAAGGAAAAAGTTGGAAACAAAACCTTCTTCCTGGTTTTTTAAATGTATACAACTTAAAATAAAATTAAATATAAAAAAAGAAATAAAAAAACTAGGCCAAGTCGAGATTGGAACGCGTACTTTGAAACCGTTAGCTAGATGAACCTATGTCTCTATCCATTAGGCCAGGGGAGAAACAACTTGTATAATTGTAATTGTCTTTTTCGTTATCTAGAAATCTAGATTTATAATGCTGATTTAGAATCTTAATGTATTCTATATTAAATTAAATATATCAGACATTGATAATAATCATAAAGTATATAAAAGCAAAGCTTAAATAATCTATCAAGAAACTTAAAGCAACTTTACATTTAATAAGCAACTCAGTTATCGATACACTGTGTAAGGCAAAGCCATTTTCTAAAATTGTTTTTCTCTAAATAACTAACGAAGGTTTGATTTAAAAACAATAGAACATTGTTTACTCCACCCCATTTCCCCCTTTCCTCCCCCGGGAAAGGATCCAGGTTCAGCGAATGTATAGATTTAGGCTACTAGCCTACACGTTATAATATGCTAATGATATACCTTTAAATCTAGACTTAGATGGCAATGCGCAAAATTTGCCTGAACATTATTCCTTTAACACTCTTTAATCAATAGATATTTGTATTCGGAAATTACCGAAAACGATAGTCCTGTCAAGAACCCGATAGTCCTGTCAAGATCCCGATAGTCCTTTCAAAACCGATCTTGGATGAGTTGGATCTAGATATAGATCTTTAGCCAAACTAATTTTATTTTATTTGAACAATTATAACGGTCAAACAAGCTATTTCCCCATATGACCGATGAGCTAGTGATTCTTTTCACAACGGTTTACATCGACTGTTCAATTTCTAGAAAACTTGTTAGAGCCGTTTTAGAGATGAGCATCTAGATTCCTCCTCCCATTCCCCCTCAACCCTGTTTCCGGGTTCTATGAAATTCTGACTTGAATAGAGGTATTCTAAAAAAGGGGGAAATAAGCAAGGGGTATGTAGAAGCAACAAGGTGAGAAATGTTGTTTTGCTATTATAGCCTAGGTTGTGCCCCTTTACAAATGTCTCAGCACTGGATGAAAGTCTTTGGTCTCCAAGAATTGAACCAGAAAATTACAAATTACAAAAACTAAGCATCCAAAATGTGATCATTACTCACCTTGACTGTAATGTTGTAGATAGACGGACCTTTGTCAGCATCGACTTGTCCAACAAGAGTGACGGTACCGAATTTGGGGTCGATTGTGAAAATATTCTGAATACTTAATGAGCCTGGAAAGTACAAACAGTGAATTTGTCGAAGTGTAACATTCGAAATGATGGTCCGAAATGGATTCTAATCAATTTATTTCACATAAAACGTAAAAGTACTAGCCAATATTTAAAAATCATATACATTTGTTAAGTCAGCAAAGGTGGAGTTTCAGACGATTGTTCAGGAATGAAAATTATTTTTATCCTAGCCCAAATCCCTTGAAAGACGGCAGGGGATGGAAGCTGGCAAGGGATGGAAGCTGGCAGAGATTGAAGCTGGCAAGGGATGGAAGCTGGCAGGGGATTGAAACTGGCAAGGGATGGAAGCTGGCAGGGGATTGAAACTGGCAGGGGATGGAAGCTGGCAAGGGATGAAAGCTGGCAGAGATTGAAGCTGGCAGGGGATGGAAGCTGGCTAGGGATGGAAGCTGGCAGGGGATTGAAACTGGCAGGTAATGGAAGCTGGCAAGGGATGGAAGCTGGCAGGGGATTGAAACTGGCAGGGGATGGAAGCTGGCAAGGGATGGAAGCTGGCAGAGATTGAAGCTGGCAAGGGATGGAAGCTGGCAGGGGATTGAAACTGGCA
>JADKLZ010037792.1:13459-26572 GCA_021533235.1 Biomphalaria straminea
GAAGCTGGCAGGGGATTGAAACTGGCAGGGGATGGAAGCTGGCAGGGGATGGAAGCTGGCAAGGGATGGAAGCTGGCAGGGGATGGAAGCTGGCAAGGGATGGAAGCTGGCAAGGGATGGAAGCTGGCAGGGGATTGAAACTGGCAGGGGATGGAAGCTGGCAGAGGATGGAAGCTGGCAAGGGATGGAAGCTGGCAAGGGATGGAAGCTGGCAGAGATTGAAGCTGGCAGGGGATTGAAACTGGCAGGGGATGGAAGCTGGCAGGGGATGGAAGCTGGCAAGGGATGGAAGCTGGCAGGGGATGGAAGCTGGCAGTGGATGGAAGCTGGCAGGAGATGGAAGCTGGCAAGGGATGGAAGCTGGCAGGGGATGGAAGCTGGCAGGGGATGGAAGCTGGCAAGGGATGGAAGATAGCAGGGTTCCAAATCAGGACAATCGTAATGACAGCTCATACCACTTGATTGTGATAAGGGTAATCCAATTCATGGGTAAAAAGTATGTGGTTGGGAGGGTAGTGTTATCAAGCGGGCCATGCCAATTAAAGGTATCAGATTATACAGCTCATTAAGGGGCGTAGCGAAAAGGAAAGGAGAAAAAAATGATTTCGAATTGAAAGGTCAGAAGTGAATGTGTTTGCAGGGCGGACCGTTGCAATGAAGCTTATCATGTACTAGAATATACTGACCTAAAATCAATTGCTGAAACAGTGAAATGAGGGCAGTTTTATTAAAAGTGTAAAAAAAAATTAGAGGGGGAGGTAAAAAATGTAAAAAGTTAAAAGAATGGTCAGATAGTTTAAACAGTACTATTTGTTTAGGTGGAGAGTTTTTTTTTTTTGGTGATGAGAAAAGTGATACTTGATTTTAATGACCATAAAGTTATGAATAAAAAAAGAAGGGGGCTCATGGACAAATTTAAAAAATACAGCCTTGGAATACATCAACGGGCGTAGCCGGCGGGTAATGCTAATATTATATAAACTACGTGATGCATCTTCATTACTAAAACAAATATATGAAATACAGGTATACATTGATACACAGGTTTCAAATTAATTTCCAAATTAATTTTCAGCATTAGCTTCTAAGAATGTAATGTGAGATTGTGTTTACTGAAATTGAATCCTTTCAATCTCTCCTACTGCCTCGTAGCGCACTGGTTTTATAATGACACAAAAGCTATCAGATTTACAGGCTGTACGTTATTGTAAAGTTCGCAAGAGGACGCACATTTTGAGTTGATGTCTTTGTTTACGATTTCTTTTATAAAAATATATTGTCTTGTTTAACTGTTATCACGGAGTAAAATGGAGACGCCTGTTGTCAGGCTGGTGCGTACGTGTTGACGAGAAAAATAAAAGGGGGATGGGGGGTGTTCTAAAAGTTTTTGTTTTGTTTTATTTTCGTTGTTCAGACATCACAAATGAGTTGTTCTTAAGTCCTTACGAAGCTTGAAAACTACGGTTTGACCATAATGGAAAACAAGCAAAATATACAATTAAAATACGCTAAAAAAAGCTTATCCAATGGGGAAGAACTCAAGATTTAAAGCCACATTTCTCAATACTGTAAAATTTATTAGTTGAAACAACCACGTCTTTCCAATGAGCTCCACGCTCTCAGCAAACTTTAAGCCACATAGCCAAGAGATGAACCACACACAGACAAGTCATTTGTAATAAAAAAAAAAAATAATAATGCGATATGGCGCGACTAAATCCTGTCCAATGGGAAGCTATACGTACGGATTTTCGCCATATGGTCAATGCCCTGTAGTGTTCAAGGGGCTTTACTACTATTTTTCATTTAGTAAGACGTATTTCGGCTTAGCATCCGCATAGAAAAATAACTCTAAAAGTTGTAAAGATTTTTCGTCTTGATTCAAGTTTTGCTTTCTTTTCTTCCCTTCCAACAAATGGTGGGTCCGTATCTCATCTTTCTGTCTGAGGAGTTCTTTTGTTCGGGTAAACGTATATATTTTTGACATGACTAGTTCATTTTGTTAAAGTACTGTTCATGTTTGCTCTGTCACGTGTCTTTAGTTATGTACATTTCAAACAAAACTTGTCTTTAGGATTTTAAGAATACACAGAACACCTGACTTTAATCTAGTTCTATGCCTGGCTTTTCTTTTGTAGCACAAGTCTCAACTATTTGAGGGCGTTTCCTTTGTAGCCTACATTGTGAATTAAGTGTTCTCTTCTAGTATTGTGATCGTTCCCTTGAACTAAGGAATTCATGGAAAGCAGGTGCACAATATTCATTTGGTTAAAAAACAAATTGGAACCTACCAAAAAGAGTCCTGAGGTGTTCCGCTATTAATTAGCACTAGTTGACCGGCGGCATAGCATACGCCGCTATTTACCAGGGCCGGCGACCGCAGTGGGGCCCGCATTTCATAGGACACGCAATTTTATAGGACCCGCTCTAATTTAAAGTGTAAAAATTATTAAATTAAGCCATTTTATTAGCCTACTTACAACAGATTCCCCGCGCCATCCTGTCGATTTAACATCCCTATAATTATTTGTCAAACACATTTTTAACAAAATATAGTCATTTATAACGCTGTTAACCATCAAGCTGTAAGGGAAATAAGTCTTTGGCATATGGTTGAACACAATCTTCAATTACAAACACAATAGCACACTACAGACTGAAAAGATAAAATATAATTTTTAAAAAGTCGAAGAACAAAACTTCACTTGTCTCTCTAACCTTGCTAATGCTTTTTTTTTTTTCACCACAATTGTTCACAAATACTCGTATTAAAGGTCTTTTGCAAGTCAATGGATTTTTTTCTAAAGAATTATAGAGTATTTGCGCTCCAGAAAACTTTTCTCTTTGACTATTAAATACATAAATAATTCGAGTTTTAAATATGGTTGTAATTTTTCGCATTATAAAATAAGTAAAGCGAATGCGTTAAAAAATTATTAATGGAGCTAAAAATAGATTACTTGTTGTTGCATTGTGTTGTTGCACGTTTGACCTATTTACTTTGAGAAATAATTAATACTATTTACCAGCGCCGGCGACCGCAGTGGGGCCCGCATTTCTTAGGACACGCAATTTAGTAGGACCCGCTCTAATTTAAAGTGTAAAAATTATTAAATTAAGCCATTTTATTACTTACAACAGATTCCCCGCGCCATTCTGTCGATTTAACATATCTATAATTATTTGTCTGTTAAGCTATTGCTTTAAAAGAAATCAAACACATTTTTAACAAAATATAGTCATTTATAACGCTGTTAACCATCAAGCTGTAAGGGAAATAAGTCTTTGGCATATGGTTGAACACAATCTTCAATTACAAAGACAATAGCACACTACAGACTGAAAAGATAAAATATAATTTTTAAAAAGTCGAAGAATAAAACTCCACTTGTCTCTCTAACCTTGCTAATGATTTTTTCCCACCACAATTGTCCACAAATACTCGTATTAAAGGTCTTTTGCAAGTTAATGGATTTTTAAAAAAGAATTATAAACTATTTACGCTCTAAAAAACTTTTCTCTTTGACTATTAAATATATAAATAATTCGAGTTTTAAATATGGTTCTAATTTTTCGCATTATAAAATAAGTAAAGAGAATGCGTTAAAAAAATTATTAATGCAGCTAAAAATAGATTACTCGTTGTTGTCTGACCTAGTTCTTTGAGAAATATAATATAGATTACTTTATAAATCACTAAATGTAGAGACACTTCAAGAGAGACTATTGAAAAGTAAGGTATCAATAATACATAAACGCTAAACCATATATTACGAATAAAGGAGTCTCCATTTACTACCTAGTAAAATACGCAAAAGGGACATGGTAGTTGAGTGGTTATAATAAGCGCTTGGCTTCCGAACCTAGAGTCCTGGGTTCGAATCTCGGTGAAGACTGGGATTTTGAATTTCGGGATTTTTAGGGCGGTGTGAGTCCACCCAACTATAATGGGTACCTGACATTAGTTGGGGAAAGTAAAGGCCGTTAGTAGTTATGACACCCTGACCGTTAACCATTAGTCTTAGTAACAGAAAACCTTAACATCATCTGACCAATAGATCTCAAGGTCTGAAAGGGGAACTTACATTTTACTTATTTTAATATAAGAAAAAAAAACACTTATTATTATTAATAAATTCCTTAGGCTGGAACAAAGTCATGTAAAAATTCTTACTATCCAAGTGCCTTTACAGGACGAAAGAGTGACCTGAATGAGTCGAATTCAACTCAGATCAAAGAATGAAAAAAGTGACATTTGTTAAAGTCTTGAGCGTATATTGATACGCATAGCGCGTTTATAACATGTGCTTTGTAGGTTCGTCTTTAATTTAGAAGTAGGGCATACATAATCACGATTGCCTCCTCTGTCCGCCTTAGTCTATCGCTAGTTGCCAAATATTGGGTTTTAATGTATTATAACATTTCAAAAAAATAAAAGTATAATACTATATAATACTCCCCATTGTTATGGAACGCGAAACACAATGTATTAAACTGTTTCATTATCTCGTGATCCATGGTAGATGTAATGTAAACCTATACGTTTAACAATTTTATAGCTAATTGGTCTTTGCACTTTACTAGTGCATTGGCTAGGACCTTTTCCGAGTTACTGAGCTAATCAAACAAGAAAAAAGCATAGTGTTCTAGTCCGAAGATTCAAGAAAAGTAAAGTACTTCAAGTGACTAAGCAGACCTAGGTGTGACCTACATTTTCCCACATCTAACACAGATTAAGTCGAGGTATTGACTTACCAGAAGTGGCCAAAATGGAATACGTGATGTCACTGCCAATTCCCTTATCTTTGTCAGTGGCGTTCACTGTGAACAAAGTGGTCCCCACACTGCTGTTCTCAGCCAAATAGTATGTACTGTCAGTCGGGATTGCAGGTTGCCAAGAAGAGAATGATGGACTGTTGTCATTTATCCCAGTCACCTAGGAAATAAAACCAAGTATTTAAAAGTTACGTAAAGGTAAATATGTAACATATGGCTAAATAAAATTGTATGAAAATCTTTTATCTTTTCATACCAAGCAAATATTACCAGATTTTTAAATGATTGATGTTCGAAACCTACTCAACATAATCTTCTGACAACCTTTAGGAAGTTGGGAAAGGAAATTATAATAGGAAAAACAAAAACAAAAAAAAAAGATGTCGGAAAGTCTCTCTTCTCCCTCCTTCATCCCAACTGGCACACAAAACTAAATCATCTATTTCTATGATTAGTGAGAGAAAGAAAGGCGAAAATATGAGTGTTACCCGAAGAGAGTGTAGTTGGATATAACTGACCACTTTGACAATCACCTACACATTTAGTGTATTTGTTTTTATAACAAATAGACAGAGAAACTCTGAGAACTATTGATTACGACAGTAAATAACATCAAGACAGAAACGTGAAAGATAAAACGCTTCTATTCCCCTGAACCTTCACAAGCATTACATTTGATCTTATTTGTGGCAATATACAACAGTATAGCGATATGCTGTATCAAATATATATTAAATAGTACATCAGATTTAGAAGTAAATAGTAAGTTTAAAAACAAACAAACAATTAAGTAACTTAGTAAGAGCTCTTAATCTCTCACTTTTATAGCACCCCCTCCCTCCATATCTCTTTCACGTTTCTAATGCCACAGGTGAGCATTTTTTTTTTGAGAGGCTGAATATCAACTTAATTACTTTACAAAATAAAATGATTTTCTATCAATTGTTTATTTATAACTATTATTATCGTTAATATCTACAAATAATTATTATTGAAGTAACTAAGCGCAAGTAGTCGCAATACTGTCAGGATTGAAATTCCTTAAAGGAAAACACTTCAGTGTTGTCCCCTTAAAAATGTCCACAGAGTAATTTTTAAGTTAAAATCATAAGCCAATATTTTTTTTTATAGCGCTGACAGAATCAAGTCGTCATTTTATTACTATTTAATACTGACCACTATGATGACAGTCACTGTAGGTACAGCATGTGGTCCATCATCTGACACTTTGATGAACAATGTCTCTTTCTCAATGAGTTCGTAATCTAAGACACCGAGAGTGTCTACGGCTCCTGCGCTGCTCACACTGGGAAAAAAATGAATGAGATTATCTAAGGCTTGTCATAAGGATGATTGTATTTATTGTATACAAAATGAATAGAAGAGAATCAATGGCAATTACTGGTAATATTTTAAGTCTCACATCTCCGCACTCCATCCCAACTGGTACACAAAACGATTTAACTCTTTCTCTCCGTAATTATTTACCACATTCAAGTGAAATCAACGTTGGTATCGTCAGTTAGGAGAGAAAGAGTTAATATGATTGTTACCTGAAGAGAGTTGTGTTCCCTTGTACTATTGTGTAAGAGAGATTGCGAAAGCTTGGGCTGTAGTCTGCATCAGTACAGTTCAGGCTGTAGACCTTGGTCAGAGCTGGTTTCAGAGTGAAACATACATAAGAATTCATGAAATTACATTGTATATAGAAGTAAAGCTTTCTTTCTCTTTCTATGTCTGTCTGTCTGTCTCTACGTCTATCCATCATGGACATAAGGTGGACAGACCGCACTACAAACAGCCATGTCCCTGCGAACGCCGGTATGTACTGAATAGAGGGACTTCTTATGTTCCGACAGTTACACTGGGAAGGGCACGTATCCCGTATGAACATATTCTGAAAGGTGGTCGACGAAACAGAGGTTCCCCAAGAAAACGCTTTAAATATCAGCGTAAGTGCCAATTTGCTTTAACTGATATAGAAGAGAGCACCTGGCTGCATGCAGCTTCAGAACGAGACAACTGGAGGTCACTTACAATACTATTTTAGACCAAAAGAAACTCCGCAGCCGAGAAATAATTCTTAAAAAACGTATACAAAATGTTTTTGAATCCAGATGTCTCAATTACTTACATCTAGTAAAGTCTCTTTCTTCATTTTTTAAATTTTTGGGTCATCCGGTTTTGGGAGGGACATTTAACATACTACGGTCTGGGCTATGATCTAAGTGCAGTTTCACCAAGGTGGGTCAAACGGTGTTAATTTCTACGAAATAAATACATACACCTTACATTCTAGTAATTATATTTAATTGTCAATTTAACATTTCTACCTGAACGACATAATTCTCTACATTATTGGCATAATTGTCACCGGTACACATCGACGATTTAGTTCATTTTCCCTAAAATAAAATTAATTATTTACGACGAATTGATTAAATAATTATTTTTTTTATTGATTCATCATTCATGTATTGTCACCGATAATGAATAAGTGTCGTAAGTTTCAACTTGATCAGAGAATGGAAAGTGTAGTCTACAAAATTTTGTCCAAACAGACTTGATATAAATTCGGTAAAATGGCAGTCTTCACAACGATTTATCACAATTCATTGAATAAATTGTTCTAATGGTTCAAGATATGAGAAATCCTAATACTGGATTGAGGTTTTACATTTTGAAACATATTGTTTGGTTAGACTTGTTCGATGGCACATAGAAGGAGGTTGTATTTATATGTAAAATTTTGATTCAAAGGTGTTAAGTGTTTTTTTTACCTCTATCAACAAAGACAAACAGAAGGCTATTTCTATATTTGCGAACTACAGAGAGCTAGATCTCTTTTGGCACATAATAGCGGACGGTTAAGGCTCAGATCGAGTTGGGATTCGAACTCGGGCATCCTTGATAGGTAGCCAAGCAGTTTACACAACTCAGCCACACATTCAATGTTGATACCACTCGTATTGTGCTCGAATCACCATAATAATTTCTAGGTGCGAAAGTTAACTGTACTAATTACCTGTAGTGTTTTCTGCAACGCTACTGTAGTGGACCAGCTCATTACACCTGGGTGGGTTGTCATTGATGTCTTGTATTGTTAAGGTGAAGGTCACAGTCGACGATCTGGCATCACTAGTATTTACTGGAATTAAAAGTAAGTAAAGTCAAGGCTACAATGATAAAAGAAAGAGGGGAAGAGAGAGAAGAGGGGAGAAACTAAAAGCATGAAAAAAAAGATATAGGACGCAGAGCAAGATTGAACGAGAGGCGGAATAAGAGAACAGGAGAGAGTCAGAAGAGTGACTAAGGAGGGGAGAAAAGTCAACATTTAGTTGTAGTATCTTTTAAAACTTCAGCCAATACTATAAACGTAAAAAAAATTCCTATTAATAAAAGTATAATGCAGTAACAACAAGAAATCAACATCCAATCAAAGCTTGTTTAACTTATAAGTTTTGGACATTTTCAGGAATGAAGATTATCACGTCAGAGACCACACTGCCTACAGGACGGCAGGTGTCGGGTTTGAACCAGGAGCCATCAAGACGATACTCCGGAGCGCATCCCTTACAAATAGACTTCCCTCATTGGTCTATGAATAAACCTACAAAATACATCAGCGGCGTCATGCATCTTTTTTAAAATCCCCTTTTAATGCCCAAACATTATTTTTTAAAGATCAATTGAATTCCTAACAATGTCACCTCCGAATAATTCGAACCTGTCACTTCTGGATTGACACATCATGTGATATACAAAACCAAGAATAAATCAATTTACATTGTCATTTAAAACAAAGAAATAGAAGAGCAAAATTTACACATATAAATATAACTATAAGGGTACTGTTTTTTTTTTGTTTTTGTTTTTCAGAATTAAAGAATATTACTCCTTAGCCCAAAACTTTGTCTAGACGGAGATATCAGTGGGCATGGTTCAAAGCCGGGATCATCGAGACGACAGTCTAGAGCACAGGCACCACAACCGTACCAATCACAACACACATATATGCCTCCACACACACATATATTCACTGATCATTCACAAAATCTACAAAAAGTAGGAATTCGACTCTTGCTATGACAAAACAAATGAGGACTTGATGAGTTCACATGAGGTGCGACACTAAAGAGTTCTTCACCCAAGTTTTTCCTGCCCATTTGACAAAAAAAAAGTTACAAAGACAGTTTGTGTGTAAACACAAACTGAAAATCGGCCCCCTAAGTAGTCCACCTGGACGGGTAAAAAAGGCAGGTTTCTATATTATCAGAATGAAATTCTATCAAAGACAATTGTCAGAGAATAATGGAGGGAAAAAAAAGGTTAACAAACCCCAGCAGGCCAAAGGATAGGTGAAAGTGAATGTGAAGTAAAATGTAAACATGGCTAACTGATGTGTTATAATTAATAAGTAATTTATCTAATTGTTTTGAAAAGGGTCAATTTATTTTATTTCACCAAATTGGTTATATTTGTTATGAAAAATAAGAAAAAAGATTACCTATTTATTGTTGTTTTAAATTATGTCTGACTTATGTGCATACTATATGCACACTAAATAATTTTTTTTCTCTTTAAAAAATAGTAAACATGTTTTTGTGTTAATATTAGTATAACAGAACTTACATAACTTAACATTATATATGTAAAAAAAAAATTTTGGATATAAATTTACAACCGTCTGCATAAATGTGTTTTTAAAGTGTTGTGTAATTGTCTCCCCTAATAAAGATTTTATTACTATTAATATTGAATAGTTGTAAATGTGGTGTATTTTTATGAAAACAAAAACTGCTTGCATAAGTGATTTTAAAAAATAAGTTTATTGATTTCAGAAAAGAAAAAAGCAGCCTTTGCATCAGAACTTTGAATGGTCTAAAATATTTTGATGTCGGATTTTCACTATCTTTTCTAGTTTACGAGATCTAAACTGGACGGACGGACAGACGGACAGACAGGCCACACAAAACTAATAGCGTCTTTTCCTCTTTTGGGGGTCGCTAAAAAAAAAAAATTTCACACTGATTCGCACACGCCCATGCACATACACCCAGAGACACAAACAAACACACATATAAGTATGAAATTCAAAAAGGTTGTGAGACGCCAAAGAACGCATAGCCCGGAAGCAGTACATTACTTATGATTTGAACTCATACCTTCCAGCTTTATGGTGTAAACTAGCTGGGGTGTTGGTAGAGAATCTGCATCAATTTTTGTGTTTAGAGTGATCACCCCAGTTTGTTGGTCTATAGTGAATATTGAGGATTGATCTAAAAGTAAAAATAGCAAAAATAAACTTAAGTTTAAATATTAGCATTAATCAAGTCTTATGACATTGGTACGACATAACCATTATATATGACATTATTATATATATATTTACGTAGTGAAGCTGAAACAATGAAAAGTTTAACCGGATTGGGGGGGGGGGGAATAAAAGAATAATTTTTGACTACAATAAAAATAATTTTTTACCTAATAAAAGAATTGACCCGCCCTCGCCCCCCCCCCCCCAGCTTGACAGGAATTCGATTCCCGTGTGTGGGGGGGGGGGTGGCGTGCCACACAGTTTGAGAATCGTTGGCTTATAGCGTGATTGTAACGAAAGTTAGCAAGAGTGTATTACTCACTAAAATCTAGATCCAGTTAATTCAGTCTAATTAAATATGAACCATTTAAAAAAAAGGAGTTTTCTATTGTTTTGAGGGTTTTGTAATTAGAAAATAATAATAATGCTAGAATATGCCAATCGAAGAGTGAGTTTAAAATCTAATTTATTGCAAGTTAGAGACCAACTAACAAATAGAAATTTAAAAAAGAAAAATTTAATTACAATAATATTTAATGTTTCCTATTTAGATGGGGTACTAAACATGTTATGAATATGGTGATTACATTTGTTTTTAAAAGACAATTTAGAAAAATAAATTGATGCTACCTTTTTTTTAGTCAACAAGGTTTTGAAAACTTGTTTTGTGAAGGGTAAAGTCATATAAAAGTACTTGAAAATTTACAATCATTATTCTTCCTTTATTTATGTTTAGTAAGCATATATTGAAAGTTCGTACATTTATGAAGTTTATGCCTGAAGATTTCCCTAGTAGGTTAGATCCCAGTACGCCGCCTCTCTCTCTCTCTCTCTCTCTCTCTGAGTATATATATAGTTTACTCACCTACTAAAGAATACACGGCAGTCCTGTTCACCAGATTTGATACCGTGTAATTGAAAGGTACAATAGTCCCAACTGGACTCTCTTCATTCAAAGTGACACTTCCGTTGTAGACAGTAATGTTTGGGAGATTATCTTCGTTGATAACATTTACAACGTTAACGTAAAAAGTTACATGATTATAAGAAGTAGTACCACCATCACTGTAGAAAATTCGAAATTAGCCATAGAGAACATAAATAGCCACATTTTTTTAAATTAACTATTTCTAAATGAACGTATATGTTACTGACAGAGCCCGAAGAGTTGTCGTTTCATTAATTAGCCGATAAATAGTCGTGTCATCTGACCAATACCAGGTGTAGGCCTACTTTAAATTAAAAGTGTTTATACTACTTTGACCAGCCACTTCGTAAAGTGCTGGTAAATTTTTGGCCAGTGTCCAATGTGCTAGTTCGAGACTGGCCAGTAAATAGCACTGCTGTAGATTCCTTTGTAACGACAGTTGGCTTCGCTGTGACTATAATTTTTAGTTACTGCTAGCCTAACCCTATTGCTAAATAGTTTAGAGAAGAAGTAGCTACATACAAGGCGAAAACTACCCAACGCAACCTGTTAACTCTGAAAGAAGCTAAAGTCACTGTGCAGAGGACAGCACAGATATATGTCAATGAATAATGGGTAGAGCTCAGTGAGAATATTCAATTGCAGCTCAAGAAGGCAACATTAAGGAATGTATGAAGGAATCAAAAAGGCTCTCGGATCTGCCCAAAATTGATCAGCATCTCTTTAATCAACTACTGGGGAAATTATCACAGAAAAGAGTAAACAAATGCACAGATGTGTCGAACATTACTCCGAACTCTACGTCACAACAAGCTGTCTCTGCCTCAGCCTTTAACGCTATCAACCAATTACCCACAAGGAATTAGCTAGACGAATTACCCACCCTACTCAACAAATCTATAGACAACATGGACGCCAGCAAAGCCCCTGGATGCGATGGTATCCAGAAAGTCATTCTTTACGGGCAACTTAAATCTGGCTCAAGAAAAACAGGTCCCCAAACCTCCATTACGTGATGTAATAAAACGGGACCTCAAAACAGTGAACAATGATACTGACCATTGGGAAGACATTGCCCTAGATCGCACTTGATGGAGAAACACAGTGACAAAAAACAAGGAAAGTGAAAAAACATGGGCCTCAGTTCTGGAAACAAAAGCTTGCCATTCGAAACATAGTCGGCTCCTCTACCTCCAAAGCGATAGCTACCTTAGCCTGCGATCTATGTGGACGGGAATATCTCTCTTAAATAGGGCTCCACAGTTACATGAAAAAGTGTTTGACATGAACCATTGTTGTTCTACGACTGAAGGAGGCAACTTAAATTTTGAGACGGTACTCTCATTGAAGTGCCTCTGTGATTTCTTGTTATTATTTTGACATAGGTTTCATTGTGAGTATTATTACTTTTTACTTTTGAAGCAGGTCGTTTTGAATGATATTTTAGCACTAAATGTATTTTACATAACAAATTATATATGTTTTTAAACACTGTCTTTAAAAAATGATACATGTCTATGCTTAGTATGTATTGCAACGAGTCTAAGGGCGTTAACTCAACGGTGGCTTAAGGGAAAAAAGAAAAGTATGTTTATTACATTTATCTTCTTCGTAAAGTCCAAAGAGCTGTCAAAGACTCTTGAAAGCTTACCTTCATTAGCCTGTCTGAACTAATCTCTGTCTGGGACAGATCCAAACAGATTTAACTTATAACGTCCCTATAATCGATGGCTTGGACGCTCGGATCAGAAGCGAGGCCAAAGTAGGCGCACACCGCGGAAACTCCCCCGTATTTCTTCTCTATACTATATCAGCCGTGCATGTGGCCTCCATAAAAATCGGACCCATTGAGGAACGGTGTATGATAGTGACATGTTTGTTGGGGCTTTTTTCGATCCCCAAGAGTGCAATTGGTTTTGTCCTTAGCAGTGGAATTTTGCTTCTCTATTGTCATAATCGTCTCCTAAAAAGACAGTTTCCACCCCAGCGCCACGGTGAGGCCGAAAAACATTACCCGGGATCAGGCGGGATCAGTGGTGGCCTTGGGGGGGGGGAGGTTGGCAAGTGGGGCAACAACCTCAGACCCCGCGCC
>JADKLZ010037793.1:0-16559 GCA_021533235.1 Biomphalaria straminea
ACTCCCTTATTAAATGTCACATTAAATTGAGCACAGAGCTCAATCTGCAAATTAAAAAGAAAGAAGAAAAGACTTTTTTCTAATTCACAAGTAAACATAGGATTAAATGAATGAGGCTAGCCAGGGATGGCGGGCCATGATTCTTCGATCTGTTTTAGGAGTTATTAGAAAAACCAAAACAGGTCAACACTAAGAATAAAGCTAATGTATTTCAGTAAGACCAACTCACTTTTGATCAACCCCTGAGTCTCTCACTTCAATTGTTAGGTTGTAAAACTCTAGATGCTCCTTATCAAGTCTTTGTACTAATCTCAGGTTTCCAATAGAATCAATGTCAAATGTACTATTAGTATTTCCACCTGCATGAAAGAGAATGTTATATCACAATGACCCAAGTCAATTTTAACACTTATTGAATAAACAGTTTTAATGTAATGTTAGCTAACATTTATTTTATAAACCAAACAAATCAACCATAAATTAGTTCAAAAAATAATGTGTGTTTTTTTACTCTTCACAATATTAAAATAATGTTAATATTATTCAGCTGTGATAATTAATATACAAGTTGTATAAAAACAGATATAAGCCAATGTGACATAAAGATACTTAAATGATTTTTTTCTTTCAACTTTGTCTTAATAAGCTCTAAAGAAAAGAAAGAGGCAGACTTTAAATGGAAAATACAAATACAATACAAACTATTTTACCTTTTATAGAATAAACAAGCTGTCCTTCTAGTCCCTTGTCATTATCACTGACTGTCAAAGTTTCTAAGACTGTTCCTATTGTTTCATTTTCAGGAATCTGAATAAAAAAAAAAATTCTTTCCCCTTTCACCAAAAATACAAAAAGCCAAAATTAAAAAAAAATTTAAAATTGAATACAAATAAAATTAACTTAACACTTGAACTAACAAGAAGGAATCCCATCATAATAATAAAGCTACTAAAGTGTATAACAAACACAATGGCTGAGTTTCAAAGTTGTTAGATTGTGTTGTTTTACAAAATAAATTTAACATCTCTGAAAACTTAGAATCAGTATAGTGAGCATAAAATGATTTCATTGACATTCTAATGATAGCCAGTGTTGAAAATTACAAGCATACCTAAAAAAAGAAGTGTAGAGAAAAAAAACAACAACAACAGTAGCAAGCTAGTAAAAAACAACAAAGAAGTATGAAACGGATACTTACTGTTAGATCTGTGGCGTTGATTATTTCAGGCTTAAATTCATTGTCAGGAAGAATATATAAAGTTAAACTAGTGGTACCAGTTAGCTCAGGACTGCCACCATCTCTTACTGTGATCTGAAAGATATGGAGTGTTGTATTTTTTTAAGTCCATATGATAGTTTGTATTAAAAGGATAAACTCCTAGTAAATAAAAAATATAAATAATTTACCTTCAGTAAATATACACTTGTATCATTTTTATCAAGATCAAGAGTGCGTTTCAAAATTAGTTGCCCTGTAGTTGGACTAGTTGAGATTATTTCCCAGTCAGAATCTAGATTAGAAAAAATAATAAAGTTAAATTTAATTTCAAGTTAATGTAAATAGCTTACATTAAATTTTGTTATAGCCCTATGGGCAGAGCAAAAGGATTAACTTTGTGTTACCAGCGGACATTTGTGACACAGGCCAGCAATACAGTTTAGTTTGCTATGTTGATGGGCAAAAGAACAGGACTGGTATGAACTTAGCACGTCAATATGACTTGTGTTATGGTCATCTGATCATAGGCCTGCGCAGACCAGAGACAGAGTGTGTAGGCAGAGCATTTCAAGACAGGACACGGAGGAGACCAGGTCTGTGAGTCTGGCTATGAAGTCGGGCCTGGTTGAGTCCTCGAGTGAAACATACAAGTCCGGGAAGAGACAGTAGAGTTTATAGAGTTAAGAACGGTGATGTACAGTTTAGCATTTGTAGTTGTTTATTGTGTTGCCAATTGTGACATATTGGCTGTTTTATTTGACCAGTATTAAAGTACCAGATTAATTTGGAGCTCATGTTGTCAGGTTCTTTGATGTGTTGTGTGTTTAGCAGTGTTTACGGAAAGCCTGAGATAGGAAAGAGAGAAACCTAACAATATTCTGCCTTGTCTTACATGTACTCTAATATCCTTAACAAGAGATGTTAACTTTCAAATACATTATTAGAGATCTTAAGATAGTCCACATCAAATAGCTTAAGTACAATGATGATGCAATAAATTAATAAATGTCACAAGCTTAGTAGGCATTGAATAAATGTCCTAAATTTGAATTTTTAAACATAAAAAATTTCAATATAATGCACTAGTGTATTATGCCAAGGCTAAGAAGGGGAAAAATGTCTGTGATCTAGAAGTGATTGGTGAAGAAGGAATTAGGTCAGAAACTAATTGCGATGTCACAATGTGCCTTGTGGAAATATTTAGGAGACAGCAGTGATGTCATAAAGAGCCTTCTATAAATATTCTAGAAATATTAAGCAGACAGCTGTGATGTCACAATGTGCTTTCTGGAAATATTTAGGAGACATGAGACTCATGTTATTGTCTAAACAAGGAATGTGAGCAAAGTGGTTCATTTGATTTAGTATGTTCTTTTAATTGACATAATAAATCTGATTTATGCTAATTCAACATTGTGATTCCAATATTTCAGTATTCTTGTTGGATTTATTTACTTAAAGTGTTTTTAATTTCAATTATAGGATTATTTTCTGTACTTTTTTTTCATAAGGGGTGTATTGTGTTTTTGTTACTGTTAATATATCTGCCATTTTCAAGGAGAAAAGACATGCAGCCCTGCTCAATTAGGATTTGCCTTCCTGCAATTTTTTTTTTGTTATTTCAGTATGTAGTTATTGTTCTATATACTATACAATAATATTTGCAAATAGTCTAATGTATTTTCCATGTCTAATGCAATTAAGGTTAGGTCATTTGTGTAAATTAGAAACAGCACTGGGCCTAAAACTGTTTCTCAGCTGGAAATATACACAAATAGTTTCAAGCATAACTCAATGCAAAAAAACAAACTTCAAAACATATATATATATACAAGCCATTACAATTTATAGTAAACGTATGCGTCATTGAGTAGATCTATCTATATATCTATAACTATGTAGGATGGCCAAGATAAACTTTAATCAATATAATAGGAACTCTTTCTCTCTTTCTATGTCTATTTCTGTATCTCTATACTAGACTATTTTACTTTTATCAGTGCCTGTCTGTAGGTACCCACAGTTTCTATAATCTAAAGTGGATTAAATTTAAACACCATTAATTATTATTATTATTAAGTATTAATATTATTTTTATCAAACACCAAATTAAAGCTTAAAAGCTTTAACTTAAGTTCAATTAAAACAGTATATCAGTATAGACTATCAGTGATGGAAACAGACTCTACAAACAAAAAGTTTAGGAAATTTTTGAAATTGTGTTACCCCCCACCCCCAACCCCCGTTTTCCTTCGTTGGTGTGACAGATTGTAAAGACTAGGTCCGACTAAGACTAAGACTGCTTTATTGATCCTTACGGAAATCTGTAGTGATTATAAGGACTCTTTTCTTATATAAAGACAACACAACAGAAACATACACATAAATACAATACAACAGAAACATACACATAAATACAACAGACACAACATACACAAAATCATGCATTGATCAAATCAATTATTGACAACATCCCACTCAGAACAGAATAATGTCTTGAGCTGAGTGGTATGTCCACAGAAAATGCAATAACAGTTATATTTTAATCAGGTAACAACGTGACTGTCATCCCAAAACATAGAACAACCATTTTTGTTCAAAGATTTATTAAAGAGCATTAGAAATGGTTATTATTCCATTGTTTTAAAATAAGAAACCTTCTTAGAGATGCCTTCATAATATGTATATTCTCTCTCTGTTACGGAAAGGTAGGCCTATATTCTTAGTTCCTATGTGTATCTCATAGATACTAGAACTTAAAACCTCCTAATCAGCAGAGCCTGTAGTATATATAAACCTATTTCAACTATTTGTATATTTAATTGACATTTGATTACTAAAAAATGACATTTGGAGAGGGGGGTATTAGACCTATTTGCATTTTTTTTTCAAGCAGGATTTCTTTTTCAACTAGATCTATATGCTATGTAGTTTCCATGGCTTTCACAACCAAAATAACTTTGACGGACTTTTCACAGCTGTGCGGGTAATATTTTTGTTAAATCAACATTATTTTGTGCGGCCCGCGACCACGTCCCCGAATTAAAAAAATTAGATAAAATTTAAATTAGACTGCGCAACATGTTTTAAGAGCTGGAAGCTTGTATTGACAGGTCTGGGCTACCGTGGGAAAAACTTGCTTCAGTCTACGGACGATGCACCAGCAATGAGTTCAGAGAAGGTTGGTGTTATTGGATTAATGATAGAGAAACGGAATCAGCTCTGCTTGGCGGGACCTTTTGCAGCCATACACTGCATTCTGCACCAAGAAGCAATGTGTGGCAAAAGTCTACAAACGAAGAATGCAATGGATGTTGTCATGAAGACGGTGAACTTCTTACGTGCACGGAGTCTCAACCACAGACAGTTTGTGTCATTTTTAGCTGATTTAGAAACGGAATACGGAGAGTCGCTGTATCATACGGAAGTCAGATGGTTGAGTCATGGAAAAGTGCTGCAGAGATTTTTTTGAACTGAGACGGGAAATAGCATTGTTCATGGCAATGAAAGACAGAGACATACCTCAGCTCAATGTTTTTGTCGGATCTTGCTCTTTTACTGACATCACGCAACATCTCAATGCACTCAATTCACAACTACAGGACACAAAGCAGCTGATTACCGTGATGTTTGACCGCATCAAATCATTCAGATGCAAGCTGACTTTGTGGGCCACTCAGCTGGCAGATGGAAACCTGGCTCATTTCTCTTTTTTACAGAGCATAACAGTTGAACCACAGCGCCTGAATGACTACGTAGACATCCTCTCCAGATTACTGGAAGATTTTGAAATTTGCTTTCAGCAATTGACTGCTATCGAACTACAGTTTTTTTCCATACTGCCACTACATTCCCAGTCCTGATGGAACTACTGGACCTGCAGTGTGACACTGTTGTGAAGCAAAAATACGCTGATGTTGGCGTTCCACATTTCTATGAGAGAAGTTTTCAAACTTATTCTGCGCAGCTGCTAGAATTCTAGCAATGTTTGGAAGTATGTATATTTGCGAACAGTTTTTGACCAGAATGAAGATAAAAAAAAACAGCATTACGATCAAGACTGACTGATTAACATCTGAGAGCAACCTTGCAGCTTGCCACTACACGCGACTTCAGGCCTAACGTCGATGGTATGCTCTCTGCCAAACGCTTTCAGCTGAGTGGACAGAAACATGAGTGACGAGCCATCTGCAGTAGGCCTAGTAGTTCTGTTGTTTTTTGTTTTTTTTTTGGAAACTACAGTTTCTGCTTTTTTATTAGTGACAGAGACAACGTCAACCTATTATTGTAAACTAAACTGCCTGTGCATGTAATAAACTACACTAAATGTAATTAATAATTATTAAAACTTTATTTTATCATTTAACTGCAGTGACAGTAGTGTTTGTAAAATTTGATGTTGTGCAGCCCACTGACTGGTTGTTACTTTCCACTGCGGCCCACATGCTGATATGAGTTTGAGACCCCTGATCTAGACTCTAGATCCAGGTCACTAAAATTCGCGGACTTTTCACGGCTGTGTGCGAATTATATTTACTGAATCTATCGTAGATCTAGAATCTATAATAGACTCTATAGATTTTAACAATAAATCACTAAAATTCGCGGACTTTTCACGGCTCCACAGGGTTAGTAATTATGTTCACTAGATTCTAGTGATTTAGCGTAAATCTAAAATTCTAGATCTAAGTCACTTAATTACCGGACTTTTCACAGCCGAGTGCAATTTATCTTCACTGACTCTACCCTAAATCTAGAGTCTCGATCTAAGTCACTGTGTGCGATTTTATCCTCACTGACTCTACAGTAGTAAATTTCGTAAAACTAGAGTTTAGATCAAGAATTTTTCACCGTTTTTTTTTACTATACACTAGGCTTTGAATTTTTAATGAAATTCAAGGTGTTTTTCAAGTTTTCAAGGTGGCTACGAACCATGAAAAGTATTGAAATAAAAGAAACTAGATATCTTATGTAGAATTAGAATATATCTATCTAGACTGATTCAAACCACTTAAGTCACTCTAGTCTACACTGAGGTCAACAAGACAATATGATCATGCAAGTTTTCTTTTAAAAATGGAACTTATAATTGTGTCAAAAGACAGTCGCATTTTTCCAAAAATGGAAAAATAATAAAATCGGATTTTTTTTCATAAAAAAAATAAAAAAAAAAATTCAGATTTTTTTTTCTGAAATTTCTGATTTTTTAGCTTGAAAATCGGATCAGAAGAAATTTTCGGAATTCCGAAAATTCCCATCACTGAGACTATAGAGAAGATAAAAGAGGATTTAGACATAGGCCTATCTGGTTAGTCATTCGTGTTAATATCTTAAATATCTAGATCTATCAAGATCCAGGCTACTTTTAAATTTAGTTGTCAATTGTCAGATTGTGAACATTAAATTTAAATGATTAAAGGGAAACTCCGATGTTTTTTTCAAATATGAGTTATTGACATATTTAAATTCTGCTTAAAAAGTTGTAATAGTAAACATTTTTCCATTTTTTATTTAAATGCTTAGAAACATTTATATTTAATAAATTAGACAGTAAATTTGTGATGCCTCCTAAAAAACTGGGTTCTTTGAGACTTTGTTTTTAGGTTAGGCATACGTCACTTCCATCAACAATACTGAAAAGGAAACTAGATTTAACCAATCGTATCTCTTCATTATTACAGTAGCTGTTAGGCTTAGTGACAGCATAGTCCAGAGCTATGGTACAGTTATATATATAACATATATAGACTATATATATATACATGTATAGATAAATCTAAAAGCATTAGGATAACCAACTCGAGAAAAAATGTAACATTTTCATCCAAGCCACTCCCTGTCCCCAGAAGTAAATAGATCGTGTGTCAGACTGATGCGAACAAACTGGTCACTGTAAGACTAGTCTAGACTGGGTGTAGTCGGTCATGACAAGACAACCAAGCGATAGTGTTTGTTGTGTGTTGAGTGGTCAGGCGAGAAAATATACACTGTCATGGTTAGTCAAGCATGTAAATCTCCTTTTTATACGCATTTTGTTCTTTGCTTACAAGATCCTAGATCTAACTGTATAGACGGCGCTATATATATTTTGTATATGAAATTTTTGGCTGTATGGCCTCACGCTATAAAATGAGTCAATAGATTATAATAATAGGTTAGTGTGACGTCACAAAGAATCCAGGTAAATGTCTTGACTGTTTTGAATGCGCAGGAAAATTACGTCAGAAAAAACATCAATTACTAAGTTATTATTGCAAATAAAAAAAAAAGAATAATATATTTATTATCTGTGAATCAAAAGACATATTATATCAAAAATTGTCAAAACCATCGGAGTTTCCCTTACTTTAAACATGCATGTCTCAGTCTAGTAATATGGGAAAGGCCTATTATAGATCTACCCACTGACTAGTGTCACTGTCAGTTTTGAGGTCAGTGAAAGCATTTAGATCTAGACTAGTATACATCACATTGATTTTTTATTTTAGTATTTTAAATAGGATGACCTGGAGTTTGGACCTGGGAAGTCAAGTGGGAACGGGAAAATTCAAATGAAGGTAGGCACTGATTTCACTGAACCTCACTCAGTGTCACTGACACTTGGTGACTTGCCACTTTGACTGTCTTTATTATATATAAATTATAATTATAAAACTTTAACTTTATAATACTTTATTATTTGTAAATATAATAAGTCAAATAAGTGATATTGTTCTAGCTAATAATTAGATCTAAGTCTAAGTGTCCAAGTAGTCTACTTACTTGTACTAGAGCCATACACAATACTCTCAACGTTTATTGTCAAATTGCCGGAGGAAACATCTGCATCGCTAGTGGTAAGCTGTTTATAAAATTTAGAAAAAAAAACAACAACAACTTGTAATTTCGAGCAGCAGGAGTGGAACTCTCATGTAATATGGATTAAAAATAATTAGAGATTCACTAACCTATATAGATCACAGACCTACATTAGTCCTATATCGTATATATTATAATATATAGGTCTGTGGTATAAATCCTATACATCAGTGATGCCCAAACTACGGCCCGCGGGCCAGATCCGGCCCGCGAACTGGTTCCATCTGGCCCGCCGAAACGAAGGCAAAAAAGTAGAAAATACCCTCTCCAAAAAGATTATTTTACGTACGGTAGGGTCCAAACTTTTTATCTGATTGGTACAATGACCATACCATCCTGTTTATGAAATGGGACTAGATCTATAATCTAACAGGAAAAGTGAACGGTTCCTTACGTTTTTGTGGAACATGATAATAAGCCAATATATTTGATTAGTAAATAAGGTGTGGTTAAAAAAAGAAATATGGCAGCATTCTTGATTTGAGCCGCGAAAAAAAATTAAATTTAAACCATGCCTAGAGATTGAAGGATTGAATAGTTGTCACGAACAAAAAAAAAGATAAGTAAATGAGTCTGTGGTAAAGCTATATATAATGTTGCTCATATTTTAAGTAGCCAAATGAAGTCATTTTTTTCCGAAGAACAGAAAAGAAGATCAACTTAAAAAATCTCACTAATGAATGTGTTAGAGTTAGATCCACGGGTCTTAACTTTAGTTCTATTTCATTATGTTTTTGTATCTTTTCGGTCATGTGGCCTGCGACACGAGTGTCGGAAATTAAATTGGCCCGCAGGTCGAATTAGGCTGAGCATCACTGCTATACATGTACTTATAAGCGAGCAAATCATTTACTAGACTGTATTGCTAAATGAATTCTTAATAAATAAATCTAAATAAAATCTTGATTTATGAATCTTTCGTGGAGATAGAGAAAACTTTGCCCTAAAGCCTAAACTTTTCAGTGATGCAGAGGATTAAAAAACAACATTTGTTAACAGTTTCTGTGGCTAACAGTTTATTCAAGTTTACGGGAGTTTGATAAATGCAAAGCGTAGGCCTATATTTTCTATCGATCCATATCTAAGGCAAAATCTTTGGATAATAAAAAAAAAACACTCTATGCTCTGCGGATAATTAGATATAGGCCTACATCCCTCCTTTCAGATCTTTTAGATCGAGCAACCAAGTGCAAGTAGGCCAACATTTTAGCCCTTATAGCAGGCCTAGGAAAATTGTAATGTTCCATTTAATTAATATGGTCTCTATTTTCGGAGACTCTTCGAAACGAGTAGATCAGTATGAGTTGTAAACAAATTAGGTAGCTTACTTCTTAAAAATTTTTAAAAATCTACTTCAAACAAAGATGGGCTTACGTTAGCTACTATAAAATTGGCAGTGCAGTTTTGTTCCCACAGTGTCACGTTGTAAGGGAGGCCAACAAATCTAGGAACATTGTCGTTAACATCTGTCACGTGAATGAATACATCTCTTGTGTCTTCATTTTGGCCATCACTTGCCTAGAAAGAAAAAAACATAAATCTTAAATGTTCATAATGTTTTGGGATAACGTGGATAAAAACTCCGAAAAGACTGGCTAGAAGATTTTAAAAATCCTAAGAATTTAATCTTTAAACATGTAGAAATTAATATTTCCCTCCTTCATGCTAGGTCGCCATTGACCGTTGTGTCACCAAGCTATCATCATCATTCCTTTAAGTTCCTCATGGAACATAAGGCCTCAGTAAAAACACGCCAGTCTTCAAGGTTTCTTGCTAGTTTTTGGATGGCTTCCCAGCTCTTTCCTGTCCTCTCGGCTTCCTCCAGTATACTGAGTCGCGATGTTCTTTTTAGTCTTCCTCTACGTCTGGTTCCCTGGAGGTTCCACTCTAAGGCCTGCCTAGCTCTGCTGTTGGTATCTTTTCTAAGAGTGTGACCAATCCATCTCTACTTCCTCCCTAGGATCTGCACCTCTATATTTTTCTGCCCACTCATGCCCACCCACATTTTGGTGTTTTCTACTTTGTCGTACCGGTGTATTTTTAGAATATTTCTCAGGCATCTGTTGATGATCTGTACTTTTTATTTGTTGTTGTTGCTTCAGTTGTTCTCCATGTTTCAGAATCATACAGTAGGACCGCCTTGACATTAGAGTTTAAGATTCTTATTTTAGTCTTGTTTGAAAGTGTGAGATGTCCAGGTTGGTTCCTAAATGTCTGGCGCGCTAGATTTATACGACGTTTAATGTCTTCATTAGTTCATCTGTTCCACCTGATACACTGACTACACCCAGATATGTAAAATGATGTACTTCGTATATGATCTGAGAATCCACTTCTATGTCTCCAATTTATTTTTTGTTTGCTTAAGTACTTTTTTTTTTGGTGGTTTATTTTGAGGCCTACTCTTTTTCCTACTTCACTTAAAGTTGTGACCTTTTCTTGCATATCCTGTAGTCTGTGTGATAATAAGGCTATGTCATCAGCGAATTCCAGCTTTTGTGTGAGAGTCTATTGGATTCCTTTCCCTGAATTTGAGTAGGCTTCTTTAGTGAACAAATCCAATAATAGAAGGAACAGGAGAAAGAAGACATACTTGTTTGACACCTGTTGTGACTGGAAATTGCTACATCAGTTTGTAACATGTGTTACTTTGGCAGGTGAAACCATCATAAAGGTTTATAATTTTTGTTATTATTTTATTTGGGATCCCGTAATCTCTCATTACTATTTAAATTGATTTCTGTCGATACTATTGAAGGCCTTTTCAAAGTCGATAAATGTTGTATAAAGATACATTGATACATTGTTCTACAAGCTATAAGGATACTAAATGGGATCGACATTGAGAGATAATGTTGATGTGAAAAACATTTACTGTTGTGTTTTTTTATTAAAAGTTTGTACATTCAAAAACAAATTATTTAAAACTGTCTTCTTAATGTTCCTCATTAACTTGCACCACAACTTTCTTCTCTTAAAAGTGTGATTCGATTGTATTATTAACGAATTTGCCAAGTAATAGTTTTCAGCGTATTTCGTTGTTCAACCCCTCCATTGTAAATGTCGTTTCTTCTTCTTCTAGCCAGCTTTTTGTTACTATGCTGTAAGAACTTTTGTAGACTGTGACAAGGAACAAGCACAATACAAAACAAGAAAAACATGAAAAATACTTTAAAAAAAACAAAGCTTACACAAAGTGTTATAGCATCAATTAGTTTGGATCAGTTATGGGATTAAAATTGTAATGGAATAACACTTATAAAGGCGAATGCTTCAGCTTCCCCCCACCCGCGGTATTTCTTTCTCTTGTTGGAGATACCAAACAAAATAATTAATTACCAATATTTAATTACCTAAGTGGTTATTTTTTTAAATTGATTATTGTGTTGGCATGTAAAAGAAATAATTGTGCAAAATTGCAGCTTGATCCGAGTTTGTGTGTGGAAGAAAGAACGTGTCCAAACTTTTGACCAGAGTGAGTTGATATAAGCTTTGTAACAAGCAATAGAAAAAGAATACTATTTCAAAAGAAAAGCTAATCTAAGGAATGAACCGCTAAGTACTGCCATTTATCTGAAAATTATGGGGTTTATCTCCCTTTTGGTTATATAAAACAAAATTAATTAATTAGTACTAAATGAAAAACTATTGGTTCATTTTTTGGATTGTATTGGTGTATTGTTATCGACTACAAATATTTATGAAGACATTTCTACTTGATCCGAGAATAGGAAATGTGAAAAAAAACGTGTCAAAACGTAATAAGGGGACCAAATATAAACATCTCTGAGAATTTATTCCCCTTATTTGAAATCAAACAAAACAATTAATCACCAACAATTAATTAAGTAATTGTGTTTTTAATTTACAAATGTCTTGTCACTTCCCTGTCATGATTAATGAATAATGTTGCTAAGTATTAACTTGAACCAAGATTGAGAAATGGGAGAAAAAACAAACTTTTATCGCACCGACAGGCAGACAGAGTAAATTGATATATGCTTTGTAAAAATAGTGTGCTGTTCTCTTCAGCTGTTCAGTAATGCCGTATTGGGTGATTAAGTTGGGCTGCAGTAGCGTTCATAGACCAGCTTAGGCGTCAACTTTCCTTGGCTGACATAGAAGAGAGCACCTGGCTGCATGCGGCGTCGGAACGAGACAGCTGGAGGTAAATCACGAAGGTCATTTGAGACCAAAAGAAAATCTGCCGCCGAGGACAAACGCAGACGACGAAAAGAAAATCTAAACCGACCACCTACGGACAATGGTTTTGCTTGCCCTGGATGTGGCAAAATATGTAGGTCACAGCTGGGACTGCACAGTCACGGGAAACACTGTATTCCTCACTAATCTTCGGATTTGAAGACAAGCCTATTATTATTTAGTAGCCTTAGGGTCTGCCTAAGGTAGATTAGGAAGGGCATTAAAATAGGATATGGTTTACGTATTCTAATGGGTGGACGAAGTGTCTACAAAGCGGTAGGTGTGTGGGATATATTTTTGTTATGGTGGTAATTTAACAGAGGTGTATTTCCTGTTCTTAGGTGAAAGATTGCAGAATTCTTTTGGCTTGGGGAGTAGGTAAATATTGACCAGTTTGTTTGGCATGATCAATTTATTGTACATAGTGTAACATAATAGTATTATATGTACATTTGCACAATAGCGCGTCAGTGCAGCACCGCTGGTGTTTACGTAATAAATGGGGTTCCTAATATGTCTTCCCTCTGAAACACTAGTTTGTTATTTGTGTAATACAAATATTCTACACATAGCTCTGCCTGTGTTTCCCGATGCCCATTAGTTGAGCCACTCCCATCGTTATTAAACACCCCACGCTAATACAGCGAAACTCATTTTTCAAAGAATTCCTATTCTAATCTCATTTTCAAGCAACACAGAATAATTCGACAATTAAAAACTACAGGAATATGTTGAAAATTATATACAAAAATTCTTTGCAATAAGAGGCACACCTATCTTTTTTTTAACAAAAAAAAAAGAACAATATAAAAAAATATTTTCTTTGCAATAAGTGCCACACCCATGTAGGCCTAATAAAAAAAAAATAATAAAAAAATGTAAGACTATATCCTTTGCAAGAGGCAAACCTTTATTTGTAGCCTATACATATTATTCTATTAGTAATGCACATTTGGCGTTTTCATTTTATAACGATACTTTGCATTTATCAAATAGTTTTTCTAAAAGTTAAAAAAAGCTCTAAAAACTCGCTAATCTTTGAACTAAATCACCCTAGCCCTAGGTTACAAGCGAAACATACAAAGCACACATCATCATTATTATCATCACATATATAGGCCTAGTGTTGGGATAATCCCCCTTCAGATGACATATAATTATTTTCTTTTTTATCCGCCTAGTTTCTGAATAGAGGGTGACAAACACTACTTCGTGTGACAGTCTCAGACATGAGACACGACTAGCTCAGCTAGATAAAGGATACAGGGCCATAACAAAGCAGTCATTTTACGAAGCGTAGATATTTCTTTTAATGTTTTTTTTTTAATTTTTGCATACATCCTTCTATCTGTGTGTTGAAGACTTCAAGCAACGAACAAGACACGTTAAAGTAAAAGTGTATAAAGAGTTTTCAAAGCTATTCATTAAGACTGTAGATTCTAGACTCTGGATCCATATCACTAGTGTCTTATCATTTAATCTCATCATTTCAATTAATGTATATTCACAACTTTCCAGTAGTGTTGTATAAACAAACAATGAATACTTAATCAGCAAAAAAATGGTTATAAAAGAGATACGTCTAAAATAGTACATTAAGTCAGTCTACTGTTATTTCTTTCATATGTATTGTGATTTGTTCTTATGTTCTCATGAAAAAGAGTACACGTATTTGATGTATTTGGACCTGCAGCTTTGATAACTAATTATTGTTGTACTTTGATGTGTTGTCACACTACTGCTACATATGATGAACTGCAGTTTTTGGATTCTTTAATAGATTGATGACCATAGCTGTAATAAAAGGCTGATAGCAATGTAGACTCTAAACACTTTTACAGTTTTCACAAGAGACGTTCGTCTCGGTATATAATGACAACCGTAAGACAAGACAAGAGTAAGACAATGTCAATTCTCCTTATGACGCTTTGTGTTTTATTTACGACATTCGTAACTCAATAAGTCAAACCCATAGACTGGCCAATAAGAGAGTTTTATGAAATTAAAATTTGTGTATTGCAATTGTGTGTACTTTATTTTATGTCTATAAATTGTGTTTATCTCTAAGACTGAAGATCATGCAATTTTTAAATTTTTCATAATTCGGAAATCCGAATTCAATAGATATACATGTTTTCATTTACATGAAGTTACTTCCTTTTTCAAGTCTATATTTATTTATGTCTATGGTCAAACCATGGAACTATACTAACCATAGAACTATAGCCAAACTCGAAGAGAATGATTCTTCACAGCTAAATACATTCTCGTCTTTCTACCTAATTGATCTTGTACGGACAAAAAGAAAATATGTAGTGATAATATGACCACGGAAGACCACTGGCACGATGCCCATTTGTTTAATTAAGTTCCATTTGAGCTTTATTCTTTGTTTTATTTTAAAATATTTCAGATGAAGGAAAAAGTTGGAAACAAAACCTTCTTCCTGGTTTTTTAAATGTATACAACTTAAAATAAAATTAAATATAAAAAAAGAAATAAAAAAACTAGGCCAAGTCGAGATTGGAACGCGTACTTTGAAACCGTTAGCTAGATGAACCTATGTCTCTATCCATTAGGCCAGGGGAGAAACAACTTGTATAATTGTAATTGTCTTTTTCGTTATCTAGAAATCTAGATTTATAATGCTGATTTAGAATCTTAATGTATTCTATATTAAATTAAATATATCAGACATTGATAATAATCATAAAGTATATAAAAGCAAAGCTTAAATAATCTATCAAGAAACTTAAAGCAACTTTACATTTAATAAGCAACTCAGTTATCGATACACTGTGTAAGGCAAAGCCATTTTCTAAAATTGTTTTTCTCTAAATAACTAACGAAGGTTTGATTTAAAAACAATAGAACATTGTTTACTCCACCCCATTTCCCCCTTTCCTCCCCCGGGAAAGGATCCAGGTTCAGCGAATGTATAGATTTAGGCTACTAGCCTACACGTTATAATATGCTAATGATATACCTTTAAATCTAGACTTAGATGGCAATGCGCAAAATTTGCCTGAACATTATTCCTTTAACACTCTTTAATCAATAGATATTTGTATTCGGAAATTACCGAAAACGATAGTCCTGTCAAGAACCCGATAGTCCTGTCAAGATCCCGATAGTCCTTTCAAAACCGATCTTGGATGAGTTGGATCTAGATATAGATCTTTAGCCAAACTAATTTTATTTTATTTGAACAATTATAACGGTCAAACAAGCTATTTCCCCATATGACCGATGAGCTAGTGATTCTTTTCACAACGGTTTACATCGACTGTTCAATTTCTAGAAAACTTGTTAGAGCCGTTTTAGAGATGAGCATCTAGATTCCTCCTCCCATTCCCCCTCAACCCTGTTTCCGGGTTCTATGAAATTCTGACTTGAATAGAGGTATTCTAAAAAAGGGGGAAATAAGCAAGGGGTATGTAGAAGCAACAAGGTGAGAAATGTTGTTTTGCTATTATAGCCTAGGTTGTGCCCCTTTACAAATGTCTCAGCACTGGATGAAAGTCTTTGGTCTCCAAGAATTGAACCAGAAAATTACAAATTACAAAAACTAAGCATCCAAAATGTGATCATTACTCACCTTGACTGTAATGTTGTAGATAGACGGACCTTTGTCAGCATCGACTTGTCCAACAAGAGTGACGGTACCGAATTTGGGGTCGATTGTGAAAATATTCTGAATACTTAATGAGCCTGGAAAGTACAAACAGTGAATTTGTCGAAGTGTAACATTCGAAATGATGGTCCGAAATGGATTCTAATCAATTTATTTCACATAAAACGTAAAAGTACTAGCCAATATTTAAAAATCATATACATTTGTTAAGTCAGCAAAGGTGGAGTTTCAGACGATTGTTCAGGAATGAAAATTATTTTTATCCTAGCCCAAATCCCTTGAAAGACGGCAGGGGATGGAAGCTGGCAAGGGATGGAAGCTGGCAGAGATTGAAGCTGGCAAGGGATGGAAGCTGGCAGGGGATTGAAACTGGCAAGGGATGGAAGCTGGCAGGGGATTGAAACTGGCAGGGGATGGAAGCTGGCAAGGGATGAAAGCTGGCAGAGATTGAAGCTGGCAGGGGATGGAAGCTGGCTAGGGATGGAAGCTGGCAGGGGATTGAAACTGGCAGGTAATGGAAGCTGGCAAGGGATGGAAGCTGGCAGGGGATTGAAACTGGCAGGGGATGGAAGCTGGCAAGGGATGGAAGCTGGCAGAGATTGAAGCTGGCAAGGGATGGAAGCTGGCAGGGGATTGAAACTGGCA
>JADKLZ010037793.1:16659-29769 GCA_021533235.1 Biomphalaria straminea
GAAGCTGGCAGGGGATTGAAACTGGCAGGGGATGGAAGCTGGCAGGGGATGGAAGCTGGCAAGGGATGGAAGCTGGCAGGGGATGGAAGCTGGCAAGGGATGGAAGCTGGCAAGGGATGGAAGCTGGCAGGGGATTGAAACTGGCAGGGGATGGAAGCTGGCAGAGGATGGAAGCTGGCAAGGGATGGAAGCTGGCAAGGGATGGAAGCTGGCAGAGATTGAAGCTGGCAGGGGATTGAAACTGGCAGGGGATGGAAGCTGGCAGGGGATGGAAGCTGGCAAGGGATGGAAGCTGGCAGGGGATGGAAGCTGGCAGTGGATGGAAGCTGGCAGGAGATGGAAGCTGGCAAGGGATGGAAGCTGGCAGGGGATGGAAGCTGGCAGGGGATGGAAGCTGGCAAGGGATGGAAGATAGCAGGGTTCCAAATCAGGACAATCGTAATGACAGCTCATACCACTTGATTGTGATAAGGGTAATCCAATTCATGGGTAAAAAGTATGTGGTTGGGAGGGTAGTGTTATCAAGCGGGCCATGCCAATTAAAGGTATCAGATTATACAGCTCATTAAGGGGCGTAGCGAAAAGGAAAGGAGAAAAAAATGATTTCGAATTGAAAGGTCAGAAGTGAATGTGTTTGCAGGGCGGACCGTTGCAATGAAGCTTATCATGTACTAGAATATACTGACCTAAAATCAATTGCTGAAACAGTGAAATGAGGGCAGTTTTATTAAAAGTGTAAAAAAAAATTAGAGGGGGAGGTAAAAAATGTAAAAAGTTAAAAGAATGGTCAGATAGTTTAAACAGTACTATTTGTTTAGGTGGAGAGTTTTTTTTTTTTGGTGATGAGAAAAGTGATACTTGATTTTAATGACCATAAAGTTATGAATAAAAAAAGAAGGGGGCTCATGGACAAATTTAAAAAATACAGCCTTGGAATACATCAACGGGCGTAGCCGGCGGGTAATGCTAATATTATATAAACTACGTGATGCATCTTCATTACTAAAACAAATATATGAAATACAGGTATACATTGATACACAGGTTTCAAATTAATTTCCAAATTAATTTTCAGCATTAGCTTCTAAGAATGTAATGTGAGATTGTGTTTACTGAAATTGAATCCTTTCAATCTCTCCTACTGCCTCGTAGCGCACTGGTTTTATAATGACACAAAAGCTATCAGATTTACAGGCTGTACGTTATTGTAAAGTTCGCAAGAGGACGCACATTTTGAGTTGATGTCTTTGTTTACGATTTCTTTTATAAAAATATATTGTCTTGTTTAACTGTTATCACGGAGTAAAATGGAGACGCCTGTTGTCAGGCTGGTGCGTACGTGTTGACGAGAAAAATAAAAGGGGGATGGGGGGTGTTCTAAAAGTTTTTGTTTTGTTTTATTTTCGTTGTTCAGACATCACAAATGAGTTGTTCTTAAGTCCTTACGAAGCTTGAAAACTACGGTTTGACCATAATGGAAAACAAGCAAAATATACAATTAAAATACGCTAAAAAAAGCTTATCCAATGGGGAAGAACTCAAGATTTAAAGCCACATTTCTCAATACTGTAAAATTTATTAGTTGAAACAACCACGTCTTTCCAATGAGCTCCACGCTCTCAGCAAACTTTAAGCCACATAGCCAAGAGATGAACCACACACAGACAAGTCATTTGTAATAAAAAAAAAAAATAATAATGCGATATGGCGCGACTAAATCCTGTCCAATGGGAAGCTATACGTACGGATTTTCGCCATATGGTCAATGCCCTGTAGTGTTCAAGGGGCTTTACTACTATTTTTCATTTAGTAAGACGTATTTCGGCTTAGCATCCGCATAGAAAAATAACTCTAAAAGTTGTAAAGATTTTTCGTCTTGATTCAAGTTTTGCTTTCTTTTCTTCCCTTCCAACAAATGGTGGGTCCGTATCTCATCTTTCTGTCTGAGGAGTTCTTTTGTTCGGGTAAACGTATATATTTTTGACATGACTAGTTCATTTTGTTAAAGTACTGTTCATGTTTGCTCTGTCACGTGTCTTTAGTTATGTACATTTCAAACAAAACTTGTCTTTAGGATTTTAAGAATACACAGAACACCTGACTTTAATCTAGTTCTATGCCTGGCTTTTCTTTTGTAGCACAAGTCTCAACTATTTGAGGGCGTTTCCTTTGTAGCCTACATTGTGAATTAAGTGTTCTCTTCTAGTATTGTGATCGTTCCCTTGAACTAAGGAATTCATGGAAAGCAGGTGCACAATATTCATTTGGTTAAAAAACAAATTGGAACCTACCAAAAAGAGTCCTGAGGTGTTCCGCTATTAATTAGCACTAGTTGACCGGCGGCATAGCATACGCCGCTATTTACCAGGGCCGGCGACCGCAGTGGGGCCCGCATTTCATAGGACACGCAATTTTATAGGACCCGCTCTAATTTAAAGTGTAAAAATTATTAAATTAAGCCATTTTATTAGCCTACTTACAACAGATTCCCCGCGCCATCCTGTCGATTTAACATCCCTATAATTATTTGTCAAACACATTTTTAACAAAATATAGTCATTTATAACGCTGTTAACCATCAAGCTGTAAGGGAAATAAGTCTTTGGCATATGGTTGAACACAATCTTCAATTACAAACACAATAGCACACTACAGACTGAAAAGATAAAATATAATTTTTAAAAAGTCGAAGAACAAAACTTCACTTGTCTCTCTAACCTTGCTAATGCTTTTTTTTTTTTCACCACAATTGTTCACAAATACTCGTATTAAAGGTCTTTTGCAAGTCAATGGATTTTTTTCTAAAGAATTATAGAGTATTTGCGCTCCAGAAAACTTTTCTCTTTGACTATTAAATACATAAATAATTCGAGTTTTAAATATGGTTGTAATTTTTCGCATTATAAAATAAGTAAAGCGAATGCGTTAAAAAATTATTAATGGAGCTAAAAATAGATTACTTGTTGTTGCATTGTGTTGTTGCACGTTTGACCTATTTACTTTGAGAAATAATTAATACTATTTACCAGCGCCGGCGACCGCAGTGGGGCCCGCATTTCTTAGGACACGCAATTTAGTAGGACCCGCTCTAATTTAAAGTGTAAAAATTATTAAATTAAGCCATTTTATTACTTACAACAGATTCCCCGCGCCATTCTGTCGATTTAACATATCTATAATTATTTGTCTGTTAAGCTATTGCTTTAAAAGAAATCAAACACATTTTTAACAAAATATAGTCATTTATAACGCTGTTAACCATCAAGCTGTAAGGGAAATAAGTCTTTGGCATATGGTTGAACACAATCTTCAATTACAAAGACAATAGCACACTACAGACTGAAAAGATAAAATATAATTTTTAAAAAGTCGAAGAATAAAACTCCACTTGTCTCTCTAACCTTGCTAATGATTTTTTCCCACCACAATTGTCCACAAATACTCGTATTAAAGGTCTTTTGCAAGTTAATGGATTTTTAAAAAAGAATTATAAACTATTTACGCTCTAAAAAACTTTTCTCTTTGACTATTAAATATATAAATAATTCGAGTTTTAAATATGGTTCTAATTTTTCGCATTATAAAATAAGTAAAGAGAATGCGTTAAAAAAATTATTAATGCAGCTAAAAATAGATTACTCGTTGTTGTCTGACCTAGTTCTTTGAGAAATATAATATAGATTACTTTATAAATCACTAAATGTAGAGACACTTCAAGAGAGACTATTGAAAAGTAAGGTATCAATAATACATAAACGCTAAACCATATATTACGAATAAAGGAGTCTCCATTTACTACCTAGTAAAATACGCAAAAGGGACATGGTAGTTGAGTGGTTATAATAAGCGCTTGGCTTCCGAACCTAGAGTCCTGGGTTCGAATCTCGGTGAAGACTGGGATTTTGAATTTCGGGATTTTTAGGGCGGTGTGAGTCCACCCAACTATAATGGGTACCTGACATTAGTTGGGGAAAGTAAAGGCCGTTAGTAGTTATGACACCCTGACCGTTAACCATTAGTCTTAGTAACAGAAAACCTTAACATCATCTGACCAATAGATCTCAAGGTCTGAAAGGGGAACTTACATTTTACTTATTTTAATATAAGAAAAAAAAACACTTATTATTATTAATAAATTCCTTAGGCTGGAACAAAGTCATGTAAAAATTCTTACTATCCAAGTGCCTTTACAGGACGAAAGAGTGACCTGAATGAGTCGAATTCAACTCAGATCAAAGAATGAAAAAAGTGACATTTGTTAAAGTCTTGAGCGTATATTGATACGCATAGCGCGTTTATAACATGTGCTTTGTAGGTTCGTCTTTAATTTAGAAGTAGGGCATACATAATCACGATTGCCTCCTCTGTCCGCCTTAGTCTATCGCTAGTTGCCAAATATTGGGTTTTAATGTATTATAACATTTCAAAAAAATAAAAGTATAATACTATATAATACTCCCCATTGTTATGGAACGCGAAACACAATGTATTAAACTGTTTCATTATCTCGTGATCCATGGTAGATGTAATGTAAACCTATACGTTTAACAATTTTATAGCTAATTGGTCTTTGCACTTTACTAGTGCATTGGCTAGGACCTTTTCCGAGTTACTGAGCTAATCAAACAAGAAAAAAGCATAGTGTTCTAGTCCGAAGATTCAAGAAAAGTAAAGTACTTCAAGTGACTAAGCAGACCTAGGTGTGACCTACATTTTCCCACATCTAACACAGATTAAGTCGAGGTATTGACTTACCAGAAGTGGCCAAAATGGAATACGTGATGTCACTGCCAATTCCCTTATCTTTGTCAGTGGCGTTCACTGTGAACAAAGTGGTCCCCACACTGCTGTTCTCAGCCAAATAGTATGTACTGTCAGTCGGGATTGCAGGTTGCCAAGAAGAGAATGATGGACTGTTGTCATTTATCCCAGTCACCTAGGAAATAAAACCAAGTATTTAAAAGTTACGTAAAGGTAAATATGTAACATATGGCTAAATAAAATTGTATGAAAATCTTTTATCTTTTCATACCAAGCAAATATTACCAGATTTTTAAATGATTGATGTTCGAAACCTACTCAACATAATCTTCTGACAACCTTTAGGAAGTTGGGAAAGGAAATTATAATAGGAAAAACAAAAACAAAAAAAAAAGATGTCGGAAAGTCTCTCTTCTCCCTCCTTCATCCCAACTGGCACACAAAACTAAATCATCTATTTCTATGATTAGTGAGAGAAAGAAAGGCGAAAATATGAGTGTTACCCGAAGAGAGTGTAGTTGGATATAACTGACCACTTTGACAATCACCTACACATTTAGTGTATTTGTTTTTATAACAAATAGACAGAGAAACTCTGAGAACTATTGATTACGACAGTAAATAACATCAAGACAGAAACGTGAAAGATAAAACGCTTCTATTCCCCTGAACCTTCACAAGCATTACATTTGATCTTATTTGTGGCAATATACAACAGTATAGCGATATGCTGTATCAAATATATATTAAATAGTACATCAGATTTAGAAGTAAATAGTAAGTTTAAAAACAAACAAACAATTAAGTAACTTAGTAAGAGCTCTTAATCTCTCACTTTTATAGCACCCCCTCCCTCCATATCTCTTTCACGTTTCTAATGCCACAGGTGAGCATTTTTTTTTGAGAGGCTGAATATCAACTTAATTACTTTACAAAATAAAATGATTTTCTATCAATTGTTTATTTATAACTATTATTATCGTTAATATCTACAAATAATTATTATTGAAGTAACTAAGCGCAAGTAGTCGCAATACTGTCAGGATTGAAATTCCTTAAAGGAAAACACTTCAGTGTTGTCCCCTTAAAAATGTCCACAGAGTAATTTTTAAGTTAAAATCATAAGCCAATATTTTTTTTTATAGCGCTGACAGAATCAAGTCGTCATTTTATTACTATTTAATACTGACCACTATGATGACAGTCACTGTAGGTACAGCATGTGGTCCATCATCTGACACTTTGATGAACAATGTCTCTTTCTCAATGAGTTCGTAATCTAAGACACCGAGAGTGTCTACGGCTCCTGCGCTGCTCACACTGGGAAAAAAATGAATGAGATTATCTAAGGCTTGTCATAAGGATGATTGTATTTATTGTATACAAAATGAATAGAAGAGAATCAATGGCAATTACTGGTAATATTTTAAGTCTCACATCTCCGCACTCCATCCCAACTGGTACACAAAACGATTTAACTCTTTCTCTCCTAACTGACGATACCAACGTTGATTTCACTTGAATGTGGTAAATAATTACGGAGAGAAAGAGTTAATATGATTGTTACCTGAAGAGAGTTGTGTTCCCTTGTACTATTGTGTAAGAGAGATTGCGAAAGCTTGGGCTGTAGTCTGCATCAGTACAGTTCAGGCTGTAGACCTTGGTCAGAGCTGGTTTCAGAGTGAAACATACATAAGAATTCATGAAATTACATTGTATATAGAAGTAAAGCTTTCTTTCTCTTTCTATGTCTGTCTGTCTGTCTCTACGTCTATCCATCATGGACATAAGGTGGACAGACCGCACTACAAACAGCCATGTCCCTGCGAACGCCGGTATGTACTGAATAGAGGGACTTCTTATGTTCCGACAGTTACACTGGGAAGGGCACGTATCCCGTATGAACATATTCTGAAAGGTGGTCGACGAAACAGAGGTTCCCCAAGAAAACGCTTTAAATATCAGCGTAAGTGCCAATTTGCTTTAACTGATATAGAAGAGAGCACCTGGCTGCATGCAGCTTCAGAACGAGACAACTGGAGGTCACTTACAATACTATTTTAGACCAAAAGAAACTCCGCAGCCGAGAAATAATTCTTAAAAAACGTATACAAAATGTTTTTGAATCCAGATGTCTCAATTACTTACATCTAGTAAAGTCTCTTTCTTCATTTTTTAAATTTTTGGGTCATCCGGTTTTGGGAGGGACATTTAACATACTACGGTCTGGGCTATGATCTAAGTGCAGTTTCACCAAGGTGGGTCAAACGGTGTTAATTTCTACGAAATAAATACATACACCTTACATTCTAGTAATTATATTTAATTGTCAATTTAACATTTCTACCTGAACGACATAATTCTCTACATTATTGGCATAATTGTCACCGGTACACATCGACGATTTAGTTCATTTTCCCTAAAATAAAATTAATTATTTACGACGAATTGATTAAATAATTATTTTTTTTATTGATTCATCATTCATGTATTGTCACCGATAATGAATAAGTGTCGTAAGTTTCAACTTGATCAGAGAATGGAAAGTGTAGTCTACAAAATTTTGTCCAAACAGACTTGATATAAATTCGGTAAAATGGCAGTCTTCACAACGATTTATCACAATTCATTGAATAAATTGTTCTAATGGTTCAAGATATGAGAAATCCTAATACTGGATTGAGGTTTTACATTTTGAAACATATTGTTTGGTTAGACTTGTTCGATGGCACATAGAAGGAGGTTGTATTTATATGTAAAATTTTGATTCAAAGGTGTTAAGTGTTTTTTTTACCTCTATCAACAAAGACAAACAGAAGGCTATTTCTATATTTGCGAACTACAGAGAGCTAGATCTCTTTTGGCACATAATAGCGGACGGTTAAGGCTCAGATCGAGTTGGGATTCGAACTCGGGCATCCTTGATAGGTAGCCAAGCAGTTTACACAACTCAGCCACACATTCAATGTTGATACCACTCGTATTGTGCTCGAATCACCATAATAATTTCTAGGTGCGAAAGTTAACTGTACTAATTACCTGTAGTGTTTTCTGCAACGCTACTGTAGTGGACCAGCTCATTACACCTGGGTGGGTTGTCATTGATGTCTTGTATTGTTAAGGTGAAGGTCACAGTCGACGATCTGGCATCACTAGTATTTACTGGAATTAAAAGTAAGTAAAGTCAAGGCTACAATGATAAAAGAAAGAGGGGAAGAGAGAGAAGAGGGGAGAAACTAAAAGCATGAAAAAAAAGATATAGGACGCAGAGCAAGATTGAACGAGAGGCGGAATAAGAGAACAGGAGAGAGTCAGAAGAGTGACTAAGGAGGGGAGAAAAGTCAACATTTAGTTGTAGTATCTTTTAAAACTTCAGCCAATACTATAAACGTAAAAAAAATTCCTATTAATAAAAGTATAATGCAGTAACAACAAGAAATCAACATCCAATCAAAGCTTGTTTAACTTATAAGTTTTGGACATTTTCAGGAATGAAGATTATCACGTCAGAGACCACACTGCCTACAGGACGGCAGGTGTCGGGTTTGAACCAGGAGCCATCAAGACGATACTCCGGAGCGCATCCCTTACAAATAGACTTCCCTCATTGGTCTATGAATAAACCTACAAAATACATCAGCGGCGTCATGCATCTTTTTTAAAATCCCCTTTTAATGCCCAAACATTATTTTTTAAAGATCAATTGAATTCCTAACAATGTCACCTCCGAATAATTCGAACCTGTCACTTCTGGATTGACACATCATGTGATATACAAAACCAAGAATAAATCAATTTACATTGTCATTTAAAACAAAGAAATAGAAGAGCAAAATTTACACATATAAATATAACTATAAGGGTACTGTTTTTTTTTTGTTTTTGTTTTTCAGAATTAAAGAATATTACTCCTTAGCCCAAAACTTTGTCTAGACGGAGATATCAGTGGGCATGGTTCAAAGCCGGGATCATCGAGACGACAGTCTAGAGCACAGGCACCACAACCGTACCAATCACAACACACATATATGCCTCCACACACACATATATTCACTGATCATTCACAAAATCTACAAAAAGTAGGAATTCGACTCTTGCTATGACAAAACAAATGAGGACTTGATGAGTTCACATGAGGTGCGACACTAAAGAGTTCTTCACCCAAGTTTTTCCTGCCCATTTGACAAAAAAAAAGTTACAAAGACAGTTTGTGTGTAAACACAAACTGAAAATCGGCCCCCTAAGTAGTCCACCTGGACGGGTAAAAAAGGCAGGTTTCTATATTATCAGAATGAAATTCTATCAAAGACAATTGTCAGAGAATAATGGAGGGAAAAAAAAGGTTAACAAACCCCAGCAGGCCAAAGGATAGGTGAAAGTGAATGTGAAGTAAAATGTAAACATGGCTAACTGATGTGTTATAATTAATAAGTAATTTATCTAATTGTTTTGAAAAGGGTCAATTTATTTTATTTCACCAAATTGGTTATATTTGTTATGAAAAATAAGAAAAAAGATTACCTATTTATTGTTGTTTTAAATTATGTCTGACTTATGTGCATACTATATGCACACTAAATAATTTTTTTTCTCTTTAAAAAATAGTAAACATGTTTTTGTGTTAATATTAGTATAACAGAACTTACATAACTTAACATTATATATGTAAAAAAAAATTTTGGATATAAATTTACAACCGTCTGCATAAATGTGTTTTTAAAGTGTTGTGTAATTGTCTCCCCTAATAAAGATTTTATTACTATTAATATTGAATAGTTGTAAATGTGGTGTATTTTTATGAAAACAAAAACTGCTTGCATAAGTGATTTTAAAAAATAAGTTTATTGATTTCAGAAAAGAAAAAAGCAGCCTTTGCATCAGAACTTTGAATGGTCTAAAATATTTTGATGTCGGATTTTCACTATCTTTTCTAGTTTACGAGATCTAAACTGGACGGACGGACAGACGGACAGACAGGCCACACAAAACTAATAGCGTCTTTTCCTCTTTTGGGGGTCGCTAAAAAAAAAAAATTTCACACTGATTCGCACACGCCCATGCACATACACCCAGAGACACAAACAAACACACATATAAGTATGAAATTCAAAAAGGTTGTGAGACGCCAAAGAACGCATAGCCCGGAAGCAGTACATTACTTATGATTTGAACTCATACCTTCCAGCTTTATGGTGTAAACTAGCTGGGGTGTTGGTAGAGAATCTGCATCAATTTTTGTGTTTAGAGTGATCACCCCAGTTTGTTGGTCTATAGTGAATATTGAGGATTGATCTAAAAGTAAAAATAGCAAAAATAAACTTAAGTTTAAATATTAGCATTAATCAAGTCTTATGACATTGGTACGACATAACCATTATATATGACATTATTATATATATATTTACGTAGTGAAGCTGAAACAATGAAAAGTTTAACCGGATTGGGGGGGGGGGGAATAAAAGAATAATTTTTGACTACAATAAAAATAATTTTTTACCTAATAAAAGAATTGACCCGCCCTCGCCCCCCCCCCCCCAGCTTGACAGGAATTCGATTCCCGTGTGTGGGGGGGGGGGTGGCGTGCCACACAGTTTGAGAATCGTTGGCTTATAGCGTGATTGTAACGAAAGTTAGCAAGAGTGTATTACTCACTAAAATCTAGATCCAGTTAATTCAGTCTAATTAAATATGAACCATTTAAAAAAAAGGAGTTTTCTATTGTTTTGAGGGTTTTGTAATTAGAAAATAATAATAATGCTAGAATATGCCAATCGAAGAGTGAGTTTAAAATCTAATTTATTGCAAGTTAGAGACCAACTAACAAATAGAAATTTAAAAAAGAAAAATTTAATTACAATAATATTTAATGTTTCCTATTTAGATGGGGTACTAAACATGTTATGAATATGGTGATTACATTTGTTTTTAAAAGACAATTTAGAAAAATAAATTGATGCTACCTTTTTTTTAGTCAACAAGGTTTTGAAAACTTGTTTTGTGAAGGGTAAAGTCATATAAAAGTACTTGAAAATTTACAATCATTATTCTTCCTTTATTTATGTTTAGTAAGCATATATTGAAAGTTCGTACATTTATGAAGTTTATGCCTGAAGATTTCCCTAGTAGGTTAGATCCCAGTACGCCGCCTCTCTCTCTCTCTCTCTCTCTCTCTGAGTATATATATAGTTTACTCACCTACTAAAGAATACACGGCAGTCCTGTTCACCAGATTTGATACCGTGTAATTGAAAGGTACAATAGTCCCAACTGGACTCTCTTCATTCAAAGTGACACTTCCGTTGTAGACAGTAATGTTTGGGAGATTATCTTCGTTGATAACATTTACAACGTTAACGTAAAAAGTTACATGATTATAAGAAGTAGTACCACCATCACTGTAGAAAATTCGAAATTAGCCATAGAGAACATAAATAGCCACATTTTTTTAAATTAACTATTTCTAAATGAACGTATATGTTACTGACAGAGCCCGAAGAGTTGTCGTTTCATTAATTAGCCGATAAATAGTCGTGTCATCTGACCAATACCAGGTGTAGGCCTACTTTAAATTAAAAGTGTTTATACTACTTTGACCAGCCACTTCGTAAAGTGCTGGTAAATTTTTGGCCAGTGTCCAATGTGCTAGTTCGAGACTGGCCAGTAAATAGCACTGCTGTAGATTCCTTTGTAACGACAGTTGGCTTCGCTGTGACTATAATTTTTAGTTACTGCTAGCCTAACCCTATTGCTAAATAGTTTAGAGAAGAAGTAGCTACATACAAGGCGAAAACTACCCAACGCAACCTGTTAACTCTGAAAGAAGCTAAAGTCACTGTGCAGAGGACAGCACAGATATATGTCAATGAATAATGGGTAGAGCTCAGTGAGAATATTCAATTGCAGCTCAAGAAGGCAACATTAAGGAATGTATGAAGGAATCAAAAAGGCTCTCGGATCTGCCCAAAATTGATCAGCATCTCTTTAATCAACTACTGGGGAAATTATCACAGAAAAGAGTAAACAAATGCACAGATGTGTCGAACATTACTCCGAACTCTACGTCACAACAAGCTGTCTCTGCCTCAGCCTTTAACGCTATCAACCAATTACCCACAAGGAATTAGCTAGACGAATTACCCACCCTACTCAACAAATCTATAGACAACATGGACGCCAGCAAAGCCCCTGGATGCGATGGTATCCAGAAAGTCATTCTTTACGGGCAACTTAAATCTGGCTCAAGAAAAACAGGTCCCCAAACCTCCATTACGTGATGTAATAAAACGGGACCTCAAAACAGTGAACAATGATACTGACCATTGGGAAGACATTGCCCTAGATCGCACTTGATGGAGAAACACAGTGACAAAAAACAAGGAAAGTGAAAAAACATGGGCCTCAGTTCTGGAAACAAAAGCTTGCCATTCGAAACATAGTCGGCTCCTCTACCTCCAAAGCGATAGCTACCTTAGCCTGCGATCTATGTGGACGGGAATATCTCTCTTAAATAGGGCTCCACAGTTACATGAAAAAGTGTTTGACATGAACCATTGTTGTTCTACGACTGAAGGAGGCAACTTAAATTTTGAGACGGTACTCTCATTGAAGTGCCTCTGTGATTTCTTGTTATTATTTTGACATAGGTTTCATTGTGAGTATTATTACTTTTTACTTTTGAAGCAGGTCGTTTTGAATGATATTTTAGCACTAAATGTATTTTACATAACAAATTATATATGTTTTTAAACACTGTCTTTAAAAAATGATACATGTCTATGCTTAGTATGTATTGCAACGAGTCTAAGGGCGTTAACTCAACGGTGGCTTAAGGGAAAAAAGAAAAGTATGTTTATTACATTTATCTTCTTCGTAAAGTCCAAAGAGCTGTCAAAGACTCTTGAAAGCTTACCTTCATTAGCCTGTCTGAACTAATCTCTGTCTGGGACAGATCCAAACAGATTTAACTTATAACGTCCCTATAATCGATGGCTTGGACGCTCGGATCAGAAGCGAGGCCAAAGTAGGCGCACACCGCGGAAACTCCCCCGTATTTCTTCTCTATACTATATCAGCCGTGCATGTGGCCTCCATAAAAATCGGACCCATTGAGGAACGGTGTATGATAGTGACATGTTTGTTGGGGCTTTTTTCGATCCCCAAGAGTGCAATTGGTTTTGTCCTTAGCAGTGGAATTTTGCTTCTCTATTGTCATAATCGTCTCCTAAAAAGACAGTTTCCACCCCAGCGCCACGGTGAGGCCGAAAAACATTACCCGGGATCAGGCGGGATCAGTGGTGGCCTTGGGGGGGGGAGGTTGGCAAGTGGGGCAACAACCTCAGACCCCGCGCC
>JADKLZ010037794.1:0-19598 GCA_021533235.1 Biomphalaria straminea
CACAATGATGTAAGATTTCTTTTATTAAAGCAGATGACACATTTTTTATTTTGAAATTATTTTGTATTTTTCCACAAAGGCACCAACATTTAGGAAAATATTTTCTGCCTAACTATGCAATTTATCTTCAGGTTTCTGAACTACTATCAATAAAGACAAAGAAGACAAAAACACATAAAAGCTTACATGGTGTGACTGTGAAATAAGTTGTTGGGTAAACAGAGTAGGTCAGATAATCAGAGGGCCCATCATTGCCAGAGGCATTCACTCTGTAGAGAATGTTGCTGCTGACAGGATAGTCTTCCCTGATTGTAAAGCTGAAGGGTCCGTTGAAGGAGGGCTTATTGTCATTCAGGTCGCTGACACGAACATTGATGACAACACTAGCTGTGTGGACTGGATTACCCAACTGCGTGTCTACCACCTGGTTCCATTATATAGAGCAAGATTTGGGTGAAACTGTTCCAACTTTTAACATAACAGCTTTAAAACTATAACACTATTGTGCTACCTTATATTGAAAGCAGAAATACACAATTTACATGTATAGTTTAACAGAAAATAACATCCAATAAAAACATTTATTTTTAAAGTAGCTCCCATCATAAGGTGTAGAATTAGTGGTAATTATCTAAGGAAAATTGAAGCCAAAATTAATCTAAATTGGTTAAATAGTGTTGAATTCTATAAACATACATACATAGTACATTGCTTTATACATGGAATAATAGAGCAAAATATTTATATGATGAAAACATGCACAGACTGACCTGAATAATGATCTGGTAGAAAGTTTGAGACTCATAATCCAAGGCAGGTGATATGGTCACGACTCCATTTAAAGACACAGAGACATTAATGGTGGCTGGTGTGATACTGTCAAACAGAAGATACCATTCATACAAGCTAATAATAATAATAATAATATTGTTTTTTTTTGTGGGGTTAGGGTTAGGTCTGAAGAGTCTGAAGATTAATGAGTAGCACAGATTTCATGTGTATTAGCTAGTACAGCATTTCAAATAAGCTGAAACAGCATTTCCTTTTGACATTAAAACAAAATCAAATGTATTTTTTGTTTACATATCTCTAAATAGGAAGGTTGCAAACCTTGATCTACATCCCCTATTAATTTTCAACTCTACAGCTCCAAATGAGCACATGATTGTAATGAAAGAAATACTTAAAGCTGGAAAAATGAATTATTTACAGGACAATAAACATTAAAAAAAAATGATTGACAGCTTGCAGCAACAATATGGAAAATCAATCTAGCAGATTCACAGATTTTCAGTAAGCTGTTAAAATTTCTTTACAATCTTTCAAGATGAGTTGAATATTAATGTGAGCTTTGGACTTTATTCTATAAATTCCAACCCTGCAGGTCAATACATCATGGTATCTTGAAACAGGTTGGAAAAAAAATTGGAGTTGGCCTCTTAACTTCTGCTCTATTATAGCTTGACAAAAAAATCTTTATAATTGGCAGCTAAAAAAAAAAGTTGCACCCTGAGCATATATAAGCATATATCATTAAGATACAGGAGTTAAAAGATGCAATGTCTGTCTACCTAACCAATTAACAACTCTGTGACTCACCTGAAAACAGTGTAGTTGAAAGTTGTCTTGGCATCTTGATCAGTGCATGTCACATTAGCTATTTGGTTGGTGCCCTCTGGCAGGTCAACATTCACCACACTCACACAACTTGGGAAGTTGTCATTCATGTCATTTAGAATCACTGTGACCTCAGTTGTGCCAGTACGAGATGGAGAGCCTTTATCTGTTGGACAAGAAATAGTCAAGTTGTTTTCTTAACAGAACAGATCATTAAGAATAGGAAGTAATAGAGTTGTTCTCTCAGCAGAACAGAACATTACAAATAGGAAATAGTATTTTACAGTTGTATTCAAATATTATTTTCATTGTTTTTCCTCAATGCTAGTTTATTTTGTAATTATCAAATATTCTCCTTCTTGCTAAGAAGCCACAATTCCCATTTGTGGATGAATCTAATACCAATTTTACATTCAATCTTGTTTCAACTCTAATAAATGAATATTTTTAATCCCCATTACACAACTAGTTAGTTTGTCCTATTATTGATTCCCATTTGATATACTGGTTCTACACCTCTTTATTTTCTAATCAATGGTGCTGTCAACCCTGCACACATTATTAATTTCGCTTAACCTTATATTAACAGAGAAGATAGCAAAGACCTAGAAATATTTGTAAAGATTAATTAAGATATTACTACAAACCCTAACCCTAAAGTAAAAAAAATAATTTTTCATTGCAAATATCAACAAGTTTTTTTTTCCAAAACCAAGCTCTCATTGCAAAAAACTCTTTTTTTTAATGAACCTGTTGTGGCACAGACGGGGGAGTAGTGGTGTGTATAGTCAGCCAACACAAATCGCCCCAGGCCAGACGAGCGGTCAAGCGTGACGAGTTTTTATGGTCAGCCGCGACGCGTCTCAACAAGAACATTCATGAAAGTTCAGCGGTGTAAACAGAGCTCAGGAGCGTCACGAGGATTATAGTCATCTGACCACCTGGAAACGTCGAGGGGCGTTCTGTCCGGTTCGAGAAGGCTAGCAGGGACCCTATATAAAGAACGAATGTATCAGAGGCCGGGAGTCACAACTTTCCGATCTACAGTTCGTTACTACGGCTCAGTACAAGTTCGAGACGAGACAGGGAGACCCCTGCAAGAGTTGATACGGCGGTACAGCTATTAACGGAGAGATATTTGTACAGTCTTATGTTACGTGCTGCCAATTGTACAATATTGGCTCTTCTTTATTGACATTAAACTTTTACGTTACTTTGGAGCTCGGAGTTGTCAAGTTCTTTAAGTTGGTGGTGTATGGTGCAGTTTGCAGAGAGCCTTGATAGTGAGATTCGTAACAATATTTTTACCTTGTAGTGCAAAAAGAGTTTAATTTTGGCCTTACTTAAAGGAAATTATCGAAGGAAAATGCATCAAGAATTCACAGTTGACACTACTTTATTAATTTAGTCATCATTGGATTATTTCTATAAAGTGGAAATAATTATTTCAATCTTCCTGTAACTTATCCCTTATTTTTTTAAAATTGAGTAATGATTTTTTTAGTTGTTTCTATTGTTATATAATTCCATTTGGATTAGCTAAACCTTTGCTATTTATATTCTAAAGGCACCACACTAAGCAAACGTTCATAATTTGAAGTAGCTTTTGTCTGAAGGTCAAGATTATTTATGTCAGAATTATAATGCATGTTTCTTTGTTCATTTAAATATAACCACTTTGTGTGGTTCAGACAAACCATCAATAAAGTCACCATTTGACATTACACATCAGGGCGCCAAGAGCATTGTATAACTCTCATAACCCACAGGTTATTGACACTATCTGGCTCTTTTAGCATCCACAGAAATGTAAAAAAGTTAAATATAATTTATTCAATAGTAATATAGAATATTGAAAATTTTCATTCACCTTTAGCTAAGATTTGAAATTGAAATATTGTGTCATTTTTTTCATAGTCCAGATTGTCATTTAGAATAATCTTTCCTGCTTTGTTATACTGGATAATCGCAAACTTAGTTTGCGGTAAAGCAAAGTCAAATGTGAACTCCCCATCCAAACCTGTATCGTTGTCTCGAGCTGAAAACTGAAATGAAAGAAAACATAGTTCTGATTAAAATTAATGTTAAATTATCTGAAAACTAAATGAGGCTTGATAATTTATGTAGAAATTATTACTAACATCACCACCACTGTAGGTAGTGAAGTAATGAAATCTCAAAAGGATCTTTCCTCAAGATGTCCAAACAACTTAGTCAAGGAATTTAAAATATAAAATAGACTTGCTGTAAGCTTCATGGATGAGTGTAACAAACTGTCTGGCCCCCTATCATGTGGGCTCGAGTTAAAATTCTGTCTCAAGCTGAGTTTTGTTTAATATGAGCCGTAATGCAGCAAGGAAACTTTCTTCCAGATACCCTAAAGGTTTCAGCAAAGGGATTGTACCATAGCACATTTAGCATGCTATCACATAAAGAGATTGTACAATAGTACACTTAGCATGCTATCACATAAAAAATGCACCATATATAATTTAAAAAAAATAATGGGACTAAACTATAAACAGTTTTTAATTGAAATTATTACAAGTGATATTTTGGAGATATTTTGGCATTAAGTAAACTTCATAAGTAGACATAATATTTTAAAAAACAGCAAATACAAAACAATTTTTTATTTAAATTTTATTCAAATTATTTGCTAGTAAACATCAATTATTTTATACATTACAGACATTATTATTATTGCTTTTATATAGCGCTACTTTCATGCTTATAGCATGCTCAAAGCGCTTTGGTCCAATCTCATTTGTGGAGCAGTGGGGGGAGGGGGTATGTAGGAGTTGGTTTTCTGTGCTGCCTTTAGGTGCTCAGTAAACACAACTCTGCCCGAGTCGGGTGTCGAACCTCGAGCCTCCTTCTAAGTACCCAAACCAAGTTCAAGCGCCTCTTAGCCTCTTGACCACGCTTCCCACATTGCTCTAGAATTGAAACTCATTATTTCAATCTTCAAGAAACAGAAAGCTTACACTTAAGATCTCATTTCCAAACTTGACCTGTGTCTCATTCACTGTGATGCTATAGGATGGGGCAGAGAACTCTGGTGGGTACTCATTGACTGGGCTAACTGTGACAACCACGAGAGCTGTTGATGTCAATGCTCCTGCTGCCCCTAAGCTGTCTGTTACAGAGACATTCATTCTTAGTTAATATAAACTGCTCATAAATATAATTTTTATATTATGCTAAACCTTGCTATATTTTATTAATGCTTTATATTCATCATGATTTTTCAGCAACCTATTAATAGCTTAAAACAGCAGCTCAGCAAAATGTATTTCAAAAATAAAATTACTTCAATTTAATATTGATATTTTCTTTATTATTTTCATTTAAGTTTGAAAAAATATGTTTAATTAAATTATATAAATACCTGTTCAACAGTACAACTTACCTGTTGCTGTGACCATTATTGTGTAAACTGTTTGTCCAGTTAGGTCAGCATCCAAAACATGACTATTGTTTATTTGTCCAGTTATATTATTGATGATAAAATCTGATCCTCCTTTCACTAAAACAGAAATCAAATTTCAATTTTAAAAATCAAATAAACTAAATTTATATATTATTATTTTAAATTTATATATTATTATTTTAAATTTTAATGTTTATATAATTAGATATTTTTAAAAGGGCGAAGTTATAGAAAGTTAAAGAAAATTATCACCTATTGCATAAGTGACAGTTCCAAAATTTCTTGTTTGGGAATCATCTTTATCAGTGGCTCTGACAGTTGTGATCTCATTATTTTCATCCATTTCAGATAAAGTGGCACTAAGAAATAATAGAAAAAGAAATGATACCAACAAATTAGCTGGTGTGGATGAAAAAGCTTGGTAAATTACTTATTAAACAGATTGAGGGTCTCAAGATCAAGTCTTGAGCTTACACATTACCTTCTTTCTCTTGGGAGAAAGTAAAGGCATTTGTCTTTTCCCTAGGGACATGTTTACCCTGAATACCTTTCCTTAGTAAAACATCTATCAATGTTTACCTTAACTTACTCAAGTCTCCCTTGTTTACCTTACCCTGGTCACATCAACTAGTCAATGTCTTTCAAAACATGAGCTACATATATATATATATATATACACATGTTTTAAAATAAAAAGATATACTCACACATAGAGCGGCTGAGAGAAGACTGGTGTGTTGTCATTGACATCAAGTATGGATATTATTACACTGGCATACGCTATTAAAGATATTTAAAAACATAATAATTTAAGCCAAAGCTCATTGCTTTAAAAAAGTAAAAATGTAAAGTTCCCCTTAGTGACCTTTTTGGCAGATGATATAAAGGTCATCTGTTACTGTGGCCTATGGTTAACAAGGGTGTCATGTGGCCAGCACAATGACTAGTGGCCTTTACCTTTTCCCCAACTAATGTCAGGCACCCATTAGAGCTGGATGCACTCAGAGGCTCCCAAAGTGAGTCAAATTGATAATTCTTTCTCCATCTTATATATGAAATTATATGGTATATATGTAATTGTACTGTGTATAACATTTAATACATTAAATAAAACCTAAATTTTAAAGGTTACTCACAGAAGAATCAATTTTCTTTTATGGTTAAGTTATAAATTTAAACTGAATATTTGATGAATGAGAGCTACATACATGATCTGCTGTCTGCTGATCCTGGATAGTCATCAAAAGCTTCCACAGTAAGATTGTAGCTACTAATAAGTTCCCTGTCCAACTGCCTTACAGTTTTAATCTCCCCTGACCTCTCATCTATCTCAAAATACTCATTGTTGGCAACTAGGTAGTACCGGACTGTACCTTGAAGATATCCCTTGTCCAGGTCAGTGGCATTTAATGTTGCCACTCTATAACCTGACATACATAATAAGAGCAATAAAAACATCTACAATGTGTTCACATCATTAACAACAGAAAATCTATATCTACTTCATTAGCAGCATAAAATTACAGAATCAAACAATAAAGATACGCAGCTACAACAAGATTAAGGGTTAAAACATCACAAGTCTTTTTTTATCTGTTCTTTTGAGCTTTAAATCTGATATAAAAACTTTACCAATGGGAGCATCCTCAGAAACAGATGCATTATACTGGCTGGTAGGGTTGAAGACTGGGCTATATTCATTGACTGGGTTGATGATGATGGTCAGAGTAATGTCAATTCCCACATCTGGAGGACCATTATCAAAGGCTTTGATGATCATGGTGTGGGATGTCATGGTCTCAAAATCCAAAGGTGCATTTAGATATACAGCACCTAGAAAGATTACATAATTTAGAGAAAAATGAATTCTGTCTTATAAATGATTAAAACAAGAGTGTTAATTTTAAGTAGTTAAACAAATATCTGCAATAAGTAATTTTGCTTAAAGAGTGTTAGCTAAGGTGCACAAAAATATTAAGTATAAATATGGAAATAAGAAATCCACCAAATGATAATACAATTATTAAACAAGAGAAAAAATAATCACCAGTTGTTTTGTTGAGATCTAGTGAAGATATATTACCAGACACAAGTTTGTAGGCATCATTAGCATTTAAATTGGTGTCCTGAAAAAGGAATAAATTTTGAATGAACAAAATTATGTACATACAAGTAACCTCCAATACAACAAATCTAAGCCAAACAGATCTGATTTTCTTTAGCAAAACATGTATTCTAGTATGACACAGATTGTTTGAAAGCATTCTAGTCCATAAAATATAAGACCTTAATAATATTAGACATTTCTTTTTTTCTTCAAGATCTCATAAGAATCAGATCTTCTACCATAAAGTTCTTCATAAAATTTCTTTTTGCGACATTAATATTTCAGATGTAATATAAACATGTTAGCAGATCAAAAATCATCCACTCTTGTTGAACCCTGAACATTGAAGACAACAGATGGAGTGTAAGCTCCTAGATCAGCCTATCATCATTATGTGCAAAGTTAAGAAAACAACAAAGGCAACTTACAAGATCATAACAGTCCGGAGTAAAGATCACTTTGCTAGATTCATTCTCAAACACACTGACCACAAACCAGGTTGTGTTACAGAATGGATGGTTGTCATTCACATCTAAAACAGTTATGTTTAATACAGATGTACTGGTTCGGTTGCCAGAATCTTTCACTTGCAGTGTCAATGAGTAGAATTTTGTTTGCTCATAATCAAGGGAGTTCAAAATCTATAAAGAAATAAAAGAGTCCATCAAAATAAATTAAGTGTCCAGCATTTAATATACAGATAAAAACTAAAAAAAAAACTTTTAGAAGTTTTGATAACAAAAATATTGTTTTGACAATAATCAATATTGAGCTATATGTATTACTTTTCAAGTTTGAAAGGCAACATAGAATACAACAATAACTAAACACATGAATAACTAGCTTATTGCTTTATTCATTTGCTCCATACATAACCTGAGGGGATCTCAAAGAAAAAATTTAAAAAAAATAGAGAGAAAATATAGCTGCCTGGTTGATTGGGATATGCTGAACTGTTGTCTTGATGGTTTCAGAGTCAAACTCTGCCCACTGTCCTGAACAGAATGTTTTGGGCTAGGATGTAATAATCTTCAATTCTGAAGGGACATCCAAAACATGTCAAACAAACAATTTCTAATTTCATTAGGAGCTAATGGGATAGTAACAAAAAACATATTTGTATGGGTAAACAAATGTTTTTCCACAGAAGTATAAACTTACTCTGACATTGCCAGTGATAGGGTCAATTAAGAACTTGTTATCACTATTGCCCCCCACGATACTAAAATCTCTGATGGTGTCAAAGGTATCATTATCAGTGGCAGTCACTGCTATTAAGAGACTGTTGAGACTGGCATTTTCCTGGACACTGAGACTATATGGACCAGGGGGTGAGAACGTTGGATCAAACTCATCAACATCTGTGACAGTAATCTGTTGGAACACACAAACATTACAGACATTATATCTAGAAAGAAATAAGTAGGGTGTTTCAAAAGTATTCTCTATTTCTGTGTTTGTAGGACACAAAAAGACTGTCTAACCACATTCTAATAGAGGAATTATCAAAATTAATTATATAATGGGCTTAAAAAATAGACATATGGTAACTATTTTGTCACTTGCTGTAGAGATTTAGGGTAGGCTTAACAATGAATTAATGATATGAGACTTTTATGGTGTAGAGGTGACAAAAATACATATGAAATTGAAAGATATTTCAAATGTTAATTTTTTTTTAAAGCATTAAATTCTTTAAAATTCAAACTAATATATTTTACAATTTAAAAGTAAAATACAAATTATATAGGGCTTACTTTGAATGATTGTATATTTTTGAAAAAGGCAAAGTTACATAAAAAAGGACTCAAAAATACTCATATAGTACAAAAATCATATGACACTTTTTTGGTCTTATAAGATTAACAAGCAATGGAAAAAAGAATACTTTTAAAAACAAAGCCTATCTATGGGAAACAACTGGTAATTACTGCAATTTATTTGAAAATGACAGGGTTTAGGATCCATATCTGCTATTTAAAACAAAATTAATGTTTAATAATAATATATAATAATAATAAGTAATAATGATTTGATTAATTTTTGGATTGGTTTGTGTATTGTGATCAACTATAAATAATTATGCAAAATTTCAACTTGATCTGAGAATGGAAAGTTGGAGAAAAAAATATGTCAAAAATGTAATATGGGAATTCAATCCATATATATATCCACATCTCTCATTCAGTAGCATTTATTCCACTTATTTTGATATCTTATAAAATAATTAATCATCAATAATTAATTAACTAATTGGTTAATTTTTTCATTAGTTTATGTCTTGTCAGGTTCAATGAATAATTGTGCAAAGTTTTAACTTGATCTAGGAATGAGAAATGGAATAAAAACATGTTCAAACTTTTTATCAGACAGAGTTGATATAAGCTTTGTAAAAATTGGTGAAGAGATTTAACTGTCAGTCAGGGTGATGTAAAATTAATTGAATGATCAAATGGCTTATGTATGCTAAAAATATGTGTACAAAATAGCAATGAGAAGTCCTGGCTTGAGATTGTTGAACAATGCCCAAGAAATTGTGAGACTTAACATGACATTGTGAGACTCAGGCATGATATTGTAAAATGCAAACAATTACTTCTAAAAAAAAACAACAACTTTTCAAACCTTGACAAAAGAAGTCACATCATGGACCCCATCAGATATCTTGACCTCTAGACTGAGCTGTTGAGTAGCTTCAAAATCTATTTGAGCACTGGATGTCACCCTGATGACACCAGTTTGATTAATTGAGAACAATGCACTGTCACTTCCTGTAAGAAACAAAGGGTCTACTAACAACATAATAATGCAGCCAAAGTAACAAACAAATACTTAACAGACTTCTTGTAACCCAGTTTTATTTACAACACATAATAGCAGTAACAAACAAATACTTAACAGACTTCTTGTAACCCAGTTTTATTTACAACACATAATAGCAGTGAATTTCATTACTTTAATAATCTTTAATAATAATCTTTTTTATCATTGATAATATTTTTTTTACATTTGTGCATTACAAAAAAACAATACATGAGTAGAGCAAACATTTGCACAATTGCCCAGTTTCTCATTAACATGACATGCAAAATTTACAACAGTAAGTTACATATTCTTCAACGATTTAAATGCCAAAGGAGCAAAAGAGTTTTTGTGTCTATTTGTTATTGTGATCGGTATCTTATATTTTTTTAGAGGTGGTAAAATGTTCAAACCATGAAAAAGATGATGATTTTGTATGCTTTTAAGCAGTAGACCCTGGGTAGTGATACAATTCAAGCTATTCATAAGTAGTACAAGATAAATGATTAGTTTAGGATTGGACATTGTAAGAAATAAAATGGTGATTTTTAAATTATATTTGTTGATTTACATGTTCTGAATTTATATCTTGTCTAAGATATTATATTTATATTATATTTAGTTATTGTTTTTTTTAAATATCTTTAAAAAGTTTCATTTGTAATGCTCATTTATTCCAGAAGTTATTTTTAAATTCTATGCTTATTTATGACATTTTCACATTCACATTAAATGATATTTTACCAGACATGATTGTGTAAGTCAGACTTCCAACAGTGTCTACATCAGAACAGTTCAAATAGGCAACATCTACACCTTTAGAATTTTCAGGTAAGCTGGGTACTACAGTGACAAGGTCACACACAGGTCTATTATCATTCACATCCATTATGTATATTGTCAAAGTGCCAGTCGCAAATTTAGGGCTAGTGCCTTGATCCTAAGAGACAAACAAAGAAGGGGTAAAAACTAACATCATAAAAATAATGAAATTTGAAGAAAAGTACATTATTATAAGAATAAAAATAATCTTCATACTAAAGTGTAAAATTTTTTTTTTTTTTACATTTTTTTATAAAAAAAAGAAAAACAAAATAAACATGTATTACTGTTGCAGTAATCTCCAGTTCATAGAGAGTTTTTTGTTCAAAGTCCAGCTGTTTTGTCAGATATAAATCACCACTCCATGGGTTGATGGTGAAATAACTTTCATTGTTGACTTTGTCATTGCCTTTAGTGATACTATACTTTACAAGTCCTGATGGAGGAAGTATTACAAATAATAAAGAATATATTTCTCAAAGTTGTGCTTTCAAAAGAAATAATAAAAACATTGAAGCTGAAGAATGAAAATATTTATACACAGATATTTTTCTATGTCATGAATTCATATTTTGTATGGCCTATAAGTCTTACCATTATTTCCACTGTCAGCATCTACAGCATGCACTGTTATAAGTTTATTGCCCACACTAGTATCTTCAGAAACATTGAGTTTAGGCAGTGTTTTAAACAATGGTGGATTGTCATTCACATCTAAACATAAAGTGACAAAAAACAACATTTCATAAGATTCTCAGCTTAAAAATTTTAAATCCTTTATAATAAACGTAAAAAACAAAAGCAAATGTCCAAGATGACATAATTTAGAAGACATTTCTTAAGGATATAAAATATCTATATCTTCTTTTCAAATAAATTACCACCAAACATAGGATGTTAAACAGCTAAACAAAATAGTGTTTCTAAGTAATTTTGGCCCAATGCAGCATCTGATGTCCAATGTTGAAGTTTTTAATTAATTCTGCCCTATAGGAGCTTGTGAAATTTACTTGTTTAACCATAAGACCTCAATATATTTGAGAATATTAAATAGTTTTACGAAGTCTAACTAGAATGTAATGCTAGTTTTACTATTAAATAAATTTCAAACAATTTAAGATATTTTTATGTAATCCAAAATATAAAAAAAGAGTGAATGGTTAAAAGATTTCTGAACAAACACTACTAAGTATTCTATCTTGGAACTGTACCTGTGACTAAGACTTGCACTATGACAGTGGAACTCAACTGATTAGGGACACCATTGTCAGAAACCTTGACAACAATCTCAAAGCTTCTATCTGATTCATAGTCCAGAGTGACATTAGCCTTCACCATTAGGTTCCCAGACTGGTCAATTTCAAATTTGGTTGTCTCACCAGAAACTTAAAACACAAGAGAATAGGTATCACATTTTTTTTAACAGTTTCAAAATGTATCTATTTATAAACCTCCAACACAGGTTTAAGGGCCAACTTGTAAGTGCAAAGATTTAGAAAAACAATGACTTTAAAACTAGGGACCTGCGAATATTCGATATTCGATTCGAATTTCGAATATTAAAAGAATATTCGAATTCGATTCGAAATTATTTTAAATTTTCGAATGTTCGAATATTTTCAAAAAAAGTAATGCTTTTTTTTTTGTGGATAATTCAAGCTCGGTTTTGGTGTGCAACTTTCAATCAATGCTGCTTTAGATGCTCAAAAAATCATTCAGAACCTAATCATTCATGTTCACAGGATTGCTGGCTTTTTTTCATTCATCAACTGTTGGTCAAACTATGTTGTCCAAATATCAAACTGATCAAGGAATGAAGGAATCAAAGCCTCCTTTAGATGTTATTTCTAGATTCAATAGTACATATTATTTGCTGGAATGGATTGACCAAAATTCTGTTCCTGTCTCTCTTGCACTTGTAGAATGTGGTGTTAAAAAGAAATGTGCATGAAATCCACCAAAACCATTAACACAAACTTTACAAGATACTCTGAAAGCTTCTCTTCCAATTCTAAGACCAACAGCAGAATCAACAACAGTTTTGAGTGCTGATTCCAATGTCAGCATAAGTTTGATCTATACCTTGCATTTTTACATTGAAAGAAGAGTTAGTGTCCAAATCACCAACAGGTCTCCAACAATTTCGAGATGAGCTATTGAAACAACTTGGAGCAAGATTTGATTTGACAATGGATCATCTCCTGGCAGCCACATTCATTGATCCAAGATTTAAACACTACTTATTTTCAGAAGCTGAAACTAAAAAAAGCTGTCTTATTTGTAGAGACAATATTGGCTAACTCTGACGGAAGCAAAATCGGCAAAAATTCTGATGAATTGCCACGTGAAAGTCTTGTTCAAGACAGGAATAGGGGAAGCCTTATGGATTCAATGTTCAAGAAAGTGCATGATGCTCAAGGAGATACCAGAATCAACAAAATTTCCACCATTTCTGAGCAAATTAAGGATGAAGTCAGTTTGTATTCGAAGCAAGCAGTTGTAAATCGAAACATTTTAAAAGTATTAATATTTTTCCACTTTTGGCCAGAGCAGCTAGGAATTTGCTTGTAATTCAGGCAACAAATTGTTCATAAGAAAGAGTTAATTCAGTAGGAGGACAAATTATTACTGACCATCGTCACAATCTCTCGGAAAATAATGCTGAAACTTTGATTTGGGCCAAAATAAATAAAGATCTACTTTTTTAAAACGCGAGGGCGCGGTGGTTGAGCGGTAAAGCGTTTGGCTTCCGTACTGGAGGTCCCGGGTTCGAATCCTGGTGAAGACTGAGATTTTTATTTCGGGATTTTCGGGCGCCCTTGAGTCTACCCGGCTCTAACGGGTACCTGACATTAGTTGGGGAAAAGTAAAGGCGGTTGGTCGTTGTGCTGGCCACATGACACCCTCGTTAACCGTAGGCCACAGAATCAGATGACCTTTACATCATCTGCCCTATAGACCACAAGGTCTGAAAGGGGGGACTTTTTTTTAAAACGCCTGCTTTGCAATTTAATTATTGCTAACATTTTAATGTGTTTCAGTATAAATAAACATAATATAATAAAAATTTTGAAGTTCAAGTTTTAATTTGCACTTGTTGGTTGTCAAGTTTTTCAAGAATATTCGATTCGAATTCGATTCGAAATTCGAATATTTTCTTATATTCGATTCGATATTCGATTCGAAAAAAATTTCCTGATTCGCAGGTCCCTATTTAAAACAGATATCACTAGTTGAAGACTATGATTTTGAATTTAACTCCTGAGTCCACACAACTCTAATGGGTACATGACTTTAGTTGGGTAAAGTAAAGAGGGCTGTTCATTGTGCTGGCCACATGACACCCTGCTCATTAACAGTTAGCCAAAGAAACAGATGAACTTAACATCATCTGCCCCATAGGTCGCAAGGTCTAAAGGGAAATTTTATTAAATAGTTTAGGAGGTAAAAATTACCCACAATTAAAACAAAATTTAAAATAAAAATGTCTTAAGTCCAGGTCAGTGGGACTCTAAAGACACATAAGGCATTGCAGAGTTAACAAGCATTTCCATAAAAGCACAATGATCTAATGATCTCTTAAGACTACAATGACAACAATGATGACGTTATAGGTTTAAAATAATTACATTTGCATCACATTGTTACATTGGAATAAAATGTGTACAAAATGTAAATGTTTCCAAGTAATTAGACTTTTTTAAACAGCAAGACCTAATAGACAAGGTGAAGAAGTGTAAGCTAGTTTTTGTGGCTAAGTTTTTTAAGCGGAAAAGTATTGACCCAAGTCTGAAATTTTCATCAATTCTCATCTAGTTCCTATTTGAGCTGAATAGAACTGGATAACATTTAGAAAATATTGTCCTAGAAACACACAAGCCAAATAAAATATTCCCCAATTCTTAGGATGTCTTGTTTACAGCTTTGTGCTTAGTTACATAACCAAATCATTTAATATCTAATCTATATAGTTTAAACAATTTGTCAAAAGGATTAAGATGTGGGAAAATACAGAATAAAGTTCTGGGTTCAAACAGATCTATAGGCTATAGAATAGAGGAATACTGGTAACAAAAGATTAATAGACTTAATGCTTTGAAGCCAAAAAAAAAAGTGATATGTTAAAACAAAGTACATACCAATGGTGTAGTTAATTTTATTGTTTAAGTTGTTGGGATCTTGGTCATCATCCTGACATGTCAATTTAGTAATCATTTGGCTTTGAGCTCTGATTCCCTCTGGGATTAGTCCAGTGAACACATCAGATGTGCATGTTGGGATGTTGTCATTGACATCAGTGACCTCAACTAGCATGAGAAATTTATTTTGAGACTCATATTAATACACTAGAACCAAAATATCTAAGAATTGTAAAATGTATTTCTGAAAGTACCAAGGCAGCATTGAATAAACTATTTTGTTTTAAGGCTGAGCAACATTTTTAAAGTAGATATTTTGTTTTGTGATGGAGAAATGTTTAATGATGCTCTACTGTGTTTCCCTAATAATATTTCATATCTAGAATGAGGCAGCAACTAAAAAGAATAGACACTTTCTTCTGTTTGAAAACAGAATTATGTCTTTAATGTGTTGATAAAGAACACAATTATACATGAGTGTGTACAATTTTATACTTTCATAACTTTAACTCTTACATTAATGTAATAGTTGCTTTTTTAAGCACAGGGATACAATATATCTTAACACATTATGTAAAATACCAGTAAGAGTTGCTGTCCCTGTCATGGGTGGTGTCCCATAGTCTATGGCTTTGACCAGTAAAACATATTTCTGTTGTGTCTCTCTGTCCAGATTTCCAACAACTTTGAGAACACCAGAGTAGGGGTTGATGTTAAATGGCCCTGAAGTGAAAATAAGTAATCATTGAAGTTTTTGTATTCAAGCGTGTAAAATGAATTTTAAATGAAATTATGTTAAAAGAAATGTATGACAATATATAATTTGCTTCTTGCTAAAGAGAATGTCAATAAAATCAAGTATATTGTTACATCTCCAGTGGCGCATTAAAATGTGTGTACGTGTGAGACCCACTGATACATGCTTAGGCGACTAGTCACACAGGTCAACCAACTACTGTCCCTGTGACCTGTGATCTGCGCATGACCCGAGCTTTAACGGGCGAGAACTATGTGTGATTTCTGGGTGTTGGGAGTTGTACAGTGGAGTCCATCAGATAGCAAGCGTGCAGTTAGAACTGTGTGTGAATGAACAGTCTTTGAAAAAATGTAGCAGATACGCGTTTTAAAGAGACTTGTGTTAGTTAGGCAGTTGTATTGTTCTTAAGCATTTGTAGATAGTGGAGCCAATTGTGTCGTATTGGCTGTGGTGTTGTGTGTTTGTCATTAAACCGCCACTGTTATTCATGAAGCTCTTGTTAAGTTCTTGCATTAGATGTGCTGTATTTATGTTAAGCAGTGTTTGCAGAAGGCCTGAGAAGTGAAGTTCGTAACAATATTGTACAATTTCTCACTATTCAGGCCCTCTACACCACACAACACAGCCAATTCAAAGAACTTGACAACTTTAATTTCAAATAAATTACAGCCAATACTGTACAATTGGCTACTATGTAACACTGGCTGTACAAAAACTTTGCAATTAGCAGATTTTCATTAATTCATATGCACATACTTATATCAACCAAAACCTGCACCATAATTCATACAAACAAAATCTTTTTGTTTACCTGGTTCTATAGTGTAATAAATCTGACCATCAAGACCAGCATCTTTATCTGTAGCTGAGATCTGTGCAATTAGAGTAGGGCATTCATGAACAAGGCAAAATTTAACATAAAAAGATTCACAGTAACTATTAGAAAAAAAAAGTGTCTTAAATTATAAGTTGTTTTTTTTTTTGCTGTAGCATTTCAAACTTTCTAGACCTTTCATATCCAGTCTACATCTTTTAACTTCCTCCTTCATAAACTGTTGTATCTACAGTATAGCAATATGATAGATTGATCTCTCCAGAGATAATAGGATACTCTTCAGCTAAGAGAGATTAAGAGACTTGCTTTGATTTGATGTAGCATTCTGACTTACAGAGAAATTTATTTCCAATAACCAAGAAATAGATTTGGATTCTAAAAATACAGGTTGGAAATGTTTGTAGTCATGAAGGGTATCAAATGTTACAGTAAAAGTAACAGTTAATGTGCAGGCTGAAAACTGATATAAGAGCTTCTAAAAAAACTATTTTAAAAATTCTCAACACCTTACACATTTTTAGATATTGTTAGTGAATCAAGTTGTAAGACATTTTAAACTCAATGCCTACTTACATTTAGAGTGTAGTTGGAGTCAAACTGAGTGTTCTCTGGCACAGTGAGTGTAAGGTTAAGGGCTAGGAACTCTGGGGCATACTCATTCACTGGTAGAACTAAAATGTTGAAGTACACTGTGGCATTGTTCAGAGAGTCTGAGGCCTGTACCAGCAAACTGTAGTTCTTCTTTGTCTCATAGTCCAATGATGTGTTGACAGTGATGGATCCATTGCTGTCAATACTTTTTAGTAATAAGAAAAAAAAATTCAGTATTAAAATAAGAAGAAATAGGGATTTAGTGAATGAGATAAGAAAAACTTCTATATGTCCACAAAGGAATAAATAAAATCTTCAACAAGTTGTTAAAAAAAATTCTCAGTGTTTTCACAGGAAAAATAATGATTGTTTTTGTTTTACTAACTTTGTCCCTTTAAAACTGAAGATTATTAATCCTAACCCAAAGCAAGAGATGGTGGCAGGAAGGGTGTGAACACAAAACAATTGAAATGACAGCCCAGAGAACATATCACATGACTAGGTAGCCATAACGGTAGATGAATTTCAGATCTTAATACTAAAATTCTTGTTAAGGCATGGAAAGATGTTTAAGAAAATATATACCATTTAAAAAAAAGTTTCAGTGAAATAAATACAGAGTTGTTTAGTTCATCCCTAAAAGAATAATGATTGTTTAAATTTGTTTATGTTAGTGATAAACCTGACAGATTTGTTATTAAACTACATTCAACATTACTGACTTAAGAGAATGTCAATATGTTTAATACAGACCTAAACTTTCCCTCACTGTCACCAATAATGGAGTAATGGACAGTGTTAAATGCTGGAGAGATGTCTTTATCTGTAGCAGTGACTTTAGCTAGGATAGTTCCAATGGGAACATTTTCTTTAACTGATGTAGAGTAAACTGATGGATCAAATACTGGGCTGAAATTAAAAAAAAAAATCATTGCATTGCTTTTAGGGCATGATAATATCATTAAAAGAGTCAGAATTGTTGAACTTATTCCTAATGAGTAAATAGAAATGAGATTCCATTGTAAATTCCTCTACTGTATAGCTTCCATACAATTTTATTTGGATAAATCAGAGATCCTTTGTCTTAATTTGGATCTTTTTTTTTTTTATCTTTAACATATATATGGTCTTTAGGTGAGGGGCCAGTGATGGTGAGTTTGGTTTTGAAATAAATCAAGGCAGAATGATAGGTACAAAAATGAAAAAAAAAAAGAATCAAGCCAACATAGGCACAATCTTCTTACCATCCTAAAGCTATTCACTTTTAAAGTGGGACTTCAGAGCCATTAATGTGTAAAGGTGAAGCTACTGGTAGGACAAAGCTAAAGAAGTTTAATTTTAATAAGAAGACATATTGGGAAAAAGAAATTTATCAATTTTCTAACCCTAACTGCTACCCTCAAAAACCATTGGACTTTTTCAACTCATTAGAATTGACAACAAACTTACATGTTGTCATTCACATCATAGATTGTCACAGTAATATTCTGACAGGCTGTACGTCTGACTGGGTTTGGTGTGTCTACAGCACAAACTGTCAAGTTGTAATGGTCCCTGAACTTTTCATAATCAGGTGCTGCTGTTCTGATTGATATCTCTCCAGTTGCTGTGAATCAAAATAGAACTAAATAATTACAATAGGACTTTTTAGGAGCAAGACGAAGGCAACATTTGGAAATGTGCTTCATCAGAGCATATGTGATTTATATCAATTAGCTTGTATACATAATAATTACAAAAAGGTTATACTGAATAAGATTATGTATTTCTAAATCAATTAAATAGTTATGCTTGTAATTTCTAATATGTTTTCTATGAGTTTCCCTTTATTTATTAATATAAGATCAATACTTGTCTAAAAATGTAAGTAAAGATTTAAAAGTTCAAATATTAAGGTCTTCATCTGTTGCTAAGATGTGCAACTTGAAAACCTTCACTTTCCCTTTATGTTATCTTGTACCCATCACAGTTTGGTAGACAAGAGTAACATCCTAAAATCTTGACTTCACCAGTATGTTAGATAGAGAGATTCTATTCAGCTTGCAATCCAAAAACCCAATGTTCCCTACAACTAATGGTGGTGCCCGCAAGTATGCAAAAGAGGTGACCAGGAACACAATTGCAACTGTGGTATGAATGTTCATTTCATTTAGATCAGCATTTCCCAAACTTTTGACTTATGCGTACCATTTCTAGAATTTGTGTAACAATGAGTACCCCTCCCCCCCAAAAAAAAGGATTTATTTTAACAACAATCAGTATTATTATTTTTTTTCTGTATACACAAAATAATAATGACTCTATCACAATCAAGTATTCAATTAAAGAGTTCATTTTGTGCATGCTTCAGTGACACATGAAATACATTCTAAAAAAATGGAAACATATTTTGTACATTGTAAAAGTGGGCGTGTCAACAGAAGTTGTAACATTGCTATCCATTTCCTGACCTTTGTAGAAATTAGTCTTAAAATGTAAAACAGCATCATTTTTGA
>JADKLZ010037795.1:0-19157 GCA_021533235.1 Biomphalaria straminea
CACAATGATGTAAGATTTCTTTTATTAAAGCAGATGACACATTTTTTTATTTTGAAATTATTTTGTATTTTTCCACAAAGGCACCAACATTTAGGAAAATATTTTCTGCCTAACTATGCAATTAATCTTCAGGTTTCTGAACTACTAACAATAAAGACAAAGAAGACAAAAACACATAAAAGCTTACATGGTGTGACTGTGAAATAAGTTGTTGGGTAAACAGAGTAGGTCAGATAATCAGAGGGCCCATCATTGCCAGAGGCATTCACTCTGTAGAGAATATTGCTGCTGACAGGATAGTCTTCCCTGATTGTAAAGCTGAAGGGTCCGTTGAAGGAGGGCTTATTGTCATTCAGGTCGCTGACACGAACATTGATGACAACACTAGCTGTGTGGACTGGATTACCCAACTGCGTGTCTACCACCTGGTTCCATTATATAGAGCAAGATTTGGGTGAAACTGTTCCAACTTTTAACATAATAGCTTTAAAACTATAACACTATTGTGCTACCTTATATTGAAAGCAGAAATACACAATTTACATGTATAGTTTAACAGAAAATAACATCCAATAAAAACATTTTTTTTTAAAGTAGCTCCCATCATAAGGTGTAGAATTAGTGGTAATTATCTAAGGAAAATTGAAGCCAAAATAAATCTAAATTGGTTAAATAGTGTTGAATTCTATAAACATACATACATAGTACATTGCTTTATACATTGAATAATAGAGCAAAATATTTATATGATGAAAACATGCACAGACTGACCTGAATAATGATCTGGTAGAAAGTTTGAGACTCATAATCCAAGGCAGGTGATACGGTCAAGACTCCATTTAAAGACACAGAGACATTAATGGTGGCTGGTGTGATACTGTCAAACAGAAGATACCATTCATACAAGCTAATAATAATAATAATAATATTGTTTTTTTTGTGGGGTTAGGGTTAGGTCTGAAGAGTCTGAAGATTAATGAGTAGCACAGATTTCATGTGTATTAGCTAGTACAGCATTTCAAATAAGCTGAAACAGCATTTCCCTTTTGACATTATACAAAATCAAATGTATTTTTTGTTTACATATCTCTAAATAGGAAGGTTGCAAACCTTGATCTACATCCCCTATTAATTTTCAACTCTACAGCTCCAAATGAGCATGTGATTGTAATGAAAGAAATACTTAAAGCTGGAAAAATGAATTATTTACAGGACAATAAACATTTAAAAAAAACGATTGACAGCTTGCAGCAACAATATGGAAAATCAATCTAGCAGATTCACAGATTTTCAGTAAGCTGTTAAAATTTCTTTACAATCTTTCAAGATGAGTTGAATATTAATGTGAGCTTTGGACTTTATTCTATAAGTTCCAACCCTGCAGGTCAATACATCATGGTATCTTGAAACAGGTTGGAAAAAAAATTGGAGTTGGCCTCTTAACTTCTGCTCTATTATAGCTTGACAAAAAAATCTTTATAATTGGCAGCTAAAAAAAAAAGTTGCACCCTGAGCATATATAAGCATATATCATTATGATACAGGAGTTAAAAGATGCAATGTCTGTCTACCTAACCAATTAACAACTCTGTGACTCACCTGAAAACAGTGTAGTTGAAAGTTGTCTTGGCATCTTGATCAGTGCATGTCACATTAGCTATTTGGTTGGTGCCCTCTGGCAGGTCAACATTCACCACACTCACACAACTTGGGAAGTTGTCATTCATATCATTTAGAATCACAGTGACATCAGTTGTGCCAGTATGAGATGGAGAGCCTTTATCTGTTGGACAAGAAATAGTAGAGTTGTTCTCCCAGCAGAACAGAACATTACAAATAGGAAATAGTATTTTACAGTTGTATTCAAATATTATTTTCATTGTTTTTCCTCAATGCTAGTTTATTTTGTAATTATCAAATATTCTCCTTCTTGCTAAGAAGCCACTATTCCCATGTGTGGATGAATCTAATACCAATTTTACATTCGATCTTGTTTCAACTCTAATAAATGAATAACTTTTATCCCCATTCCACAACTAGTTAGTTTGTCCTATTATCGATTACCATTTGATATACTGGTTCTACAATTCTTTTTTTTTTTTCAATCAATGGTGCTGTCAACCCTGGACACATTATTAAGTTCCCTTAACCTTATATTAACAGAGAAGATAGCAAAGACCTAGAAATATTTGTAACGATTATTAACAGTGGTGAAGCTAGTGTGGGGGAAGAGGAGGGAGGAAGAATTTGAAAATCTTCCGGGCCCCCACTTCAGTGGGGGGCCCCAAATGAGTGTTTTTTTACATTAAAAATTAGGTATTCTGCAAAATGCCAGGGCCCCCAAAGAGGTTAATCGCCCCAGGCCCCCAAACGATGGAAAAGTTATAGCTACACCCATGATTATTAAGATATTACTACAAACACTAACCCTAAAGTAAAGAAAAAAATTTTTCATTGCAAATATCAACAAGTTTTTTTTTTGTCCAAAGACAAGCTCTCATTGCAAAGAACTCTTTTTTTATATTTTTACCTAGTAGTGCAAAAAGAGTTTAATTTTGGCCTTACTTAAAGGAAATTATCTAAGGCAAATGCATCAAGCATTCACAGTTGACACTACCTTTATTAATTTAGTCATCATTGGATTATTTCTATAAAGTGGAAATAAGTATTTCAATCTTCCTTTATTTAAAAAATGAGTAATGATTTTTTTGGTTGTTTCAATTGCTCTATAATTCCACTTGGATTAGCTAAACCTTTGCTATTTATATTCTAAAGGCACCACACTGAGCAAACGTTCATAATTTGAAGTAGCTTTTGTCTAAAGGTTAAGATTATTTATGTCAGAATTGTAATGCAAGTTTCTTTGTTCATTTAAATATAACCACTTTGTGTGGTTCAGACAAACCATCAATAAAGTCACCTTTTGACATTACACATCAGGGCGCCAAGAGCATTGTATAACTCTTATAACCCACAGGTTATTGACACTATCTGGCTCTTTTAGCATCCACAGAAATTGGAAAAAAACAAAGATAAATATATTTGTACAATAGTAATATAGAAAATTTAAAATTTTCATTCACCTTTAGCTAAGATTTGAAATTTAAATATTGTGTCATTTTTTTCATAATCCAGATTGTCATTTAGAATAATCTTTCCTGCTTTGTTATACTGGATAATCGCAAACTTAGTTTGCGGTAAAGCAAAGTCAAATGTGAACTCCCCATCCAAACCTGTATCGTTGTCTCGAGCTGAAAACTTAAATAAAAGAAAACATAGTTCTGATTAAAATTAATGTTAAATTATCTGAAAACTGAATGAGGCTTGATAATTTATGTAGAAATTATGACTAACATCACCACCACTGTAGGTAGTGAAGTAATGAAATCTCAAAAGGATCTTTTCTCAAGATGTCCAAACAACTTAGTCAAGGAATTTAAAATATAAAATAGACTTGCTGTAAGCTTCATGGTTGAGTGTTTGGCCCCCTATCAAGTGGGCTCGAGTTAAAATTCTGTCTCAAGCTGAGTTTTGTTTAATATGAGCCTGCAGCATGGAAACTTTCTTCCAGATACCTTACAGGTTTCAGCATAGGGATTGTACCATAGCACATTTAGCATGCTATCACACAAAGAGATTGTACAATAGTACACTTAGCATGCTATCACATAAAAAATGCACCATATATAATTTAAAAAAAAAATAATGGGACTAAACTATAAACAGTTTTTAATTGAAATTATTACAAGTGATATTTTGGAGATATTTTGGCATTAAGTAAACTTCATAAGTAGACATAATATTTTAAAAAACAGCAAATACAAAACAATTTTTTATTTAAATTTTATTCAAATTATTTGCTAGTAAACATCAATTATTTTATACATTACAGACATTATTATTATTGCTTTTATATAGCGCTACTTTCATGCTTATAGCATGCTCAAAGCGCTTTGGTCCAATCTCATTTGTGGAGCAGTGGGGGGAGGGGGTATGTAGGAGTTGGTTTTCTGTGCTGCCTTTAGGTGCTCAGTAAACACAACTCTGCCCGAGTCGGGTGTCGAACCTCGAGCCTCCTTCTAAGTACCCAAACCAAGTTCAAGCGCCTCTTAGCCTCTTGACCACGCTTCCCACATTGCTCTAGAATTGAAACTCATTATTTCAATCTTCAAGAAACAGAAAGCTTACACTTAAGATCTCATTTCCAAACTTGACCTGTGTCTCATTCACTGTGATGCTATAGGATGGGGAAGAGAACTCTGGTGTGTACTCATTGACTGTGCTAACTGTGACAACCACGAGAGCTGTTGATGTCAATGCTCCTGCTGCCCCTAAGCTGTCTGTTACAGAGACATTCATTCTTAGTTAATATAAACTGCTCATAAATATAATTTTTATATTATGCTAAACCTTGCTATATTTTATTAATGCTTTATATTCATCATGATTTTTCAGCAACCTATTAATAGCTTAAAACAGCAGCTCAGCAAAATGTATTTCAAAAATAAAATTACTTCAATTTAATATTGATATTTTCTTTATTATTTTCATTTAAGTTTGAAAAAATATGTTTAATTAAATTATATAAATACCTGTTCAACAGTACAACTTACCTGTTGCTGTGACCATTATTGTGTAAACTGTTTGTCCAGTTAGGTCAGCATCCAAAACATGACTATTGTTTATTTGTCCAGTTATATTATTGATGATAAAATCTGATCCTCCGTTCACTAAAACAGAAATCAAATTTCAATTTTAAAAATCAAATAAACTTAATTTATATATTATTATTTTTAAATTTGAAAGGTTTATATAACTAGATATTTTTAAAAGGTTATAGAAAGTTAAAGAAAATTATCACCTATTGCATAAGTGACAGTTCCAAAATTTCTTGTTTGGGGATCATCTTTATCAGTGGCTCTGACCGTTGTTATCTCATGATTTTCATCCATTTCAGATAAAGTGGCACTAAGAAATAATAGAAAAACAAATGATACCAACAAATAAGCTGGTGTGGATGAAAAAGCTTGGTAAATTACTTATTATACAGACTGAGGGTTTCAAGATCAAGTCTTGAGCTTACACATTACCTTCTTTCTCTTGTGAGAAAGTAAAGGCATTTGTCTTGTCCCTAGGGACATGTTTACCCTGAATACCTTTCCTTAGTAAAACATCTATCAATGTTTACCTTAACTTACTCAAGTCTCCCTTGTTTACCTTACCCTGGTCACATCAACTAGTCAATGTCTTTCAAAACATGAGCTACATATATATATATATATATACACATGTTTTAAAATAAAAAGATATACTCACACATAGAGCGGCTGAGAGAAGACTGGTGTGTTGTCATTGACATCAAGTATGGATATTATTACACTGGCATACGCTATTAAAGATATTTAAAAACATAATAATTTAAGCCAAAGCTCATTGCTTTAAAAAAGTAAAAATGTAAAGTTCCCCTTAGTGACCTTTTTGGCAGATGATATAAAGGTCATCTGTTACTGTGGCCTATGGTTAACAAGGGTGTCATGTGGCCAGCACAATGACTAGTGGCCTTTACCTTTTCCCCAACTAATGTCAGGCACCCATTAGAGCTGGATGCACTCAGAGGCTCCCAAAGTGAGTCAAATTGATAATTCTTTCTCCATCTTATATATGAAATTATATGGTATATATGTAATTGTACTGTGTATAACATTTAATACATTAAATAAAACCTAAATTTTAAAGGTTACTCACAGAAGAATCAATTTTCTTTTATGGTTAAGTTATAAATTTAAACTGAATATTTGATGAATGAGAGCTACATACATGATCTGCTGTCTGCTGATCCTGGATAGTCATCAAAAGCTTCCACAGTAAGATTGTAGCTACTAATAAGTTCCCTGTCCAACTGCCTTACAGTTTTAATCTCCCCTGACCTCTCATCTATCTCAAAATACTCATTGTTGGCAACTAGGTAGTACCGGACTGTACCTTGAAGATATCCCTTGTCCAGGTCAGTGGCATTTAATGTTGCCACTCTATAACCTGACATACATAATAAGAGCAATAAAAACATCTACAATGTGTTCACATCATTAACAACAGAAAATCTATATCTACTTCATTAGCAGCATAAAATTACAGAATCAAACAATAAAGATACGCAGCTACAACAAGATTAAGGGTTAAAACATCACAAGTCTTTTTTTATCTGTTCTTTTGAGCTTTAAATCTGATATAAAAACTTTACCAATGGGAGCATCCTCAGAAACAGATGCATTATACTGGCTGGTAGGGTTGAAGACTGGGCTATATTCATTGACTGGGTTGATGATGATGGTCAGAGTAATGTCAATTCCCACATCTGGAGGACCATTATCAAAGGCTTTGATGATCATGGTGTGGGATGTCATGGTCTCAAAATCCAAAGGTGCATTTAGATATACAGCACCTAGAAAGATTACATAATTTAGAGAAAAATGAATTCTGTCTTATAAATGATTAAAACAAGAGTGTTAATTTTAAGTAGTTAAACAAATATCTGCAATAAGTAATTTTGCTTAAAGAGTGTTAGCTAAGGTGCACAAAAATATTAAGTATAAATATGGAAATAAGAAATCCACCAAATGATAATACAATTATTAAACAAGAGAAAAAATAATCACCAGTTGTTTTGTTGAGATCTAGTGAAGATATATTACCAGACACAAGTTTGTAGGCATCATTAGCATTTAAATTGGTGTCCTGAAAAAGGAATAAATTTTGAATGAACAAAATTATGTACATACAAGTAACCTCCAATACAACAAATCTAAGCCAAACAGATCTGATTTTCTTTAGCAAAACATGTATTCTAGTATGACACAGATTGTTTGAAAGCATTCTAGTCCATAAAATATAAGACCTTAATAATATTAGACATTTCTTTTTTTCTTCAAGATCTCATAAGAATCAGATCTTCTACCATAAAGTTCTTCATAAAATTTCTTTTTGCGACATTAATATTTCAGATGTAATATAAACATGTTAGCAGATCAAAAATCATCCACTCTTGTTGAACCCTGAACATTGAAGACAACAGATGGAGTGTAAGCTCCTAGATCAGCCTATCATCATTATGTGCAAAGTTAAGAAAACAACAAAGGCAACTTACAAGATCATAACAGTCCGGAGTAAAGATCACTTTGCTAGATTCATTCTCAAACACACTGACCACAAACCAGGTTGTGTTACAGAATGGATGGTTGTCATTCACATCTAAAACAGTTATGTTTAATACAGATGTACTGGTTCGGTTGCCAGAATCTTTCACTTGCAGTGTCAATGAGTAGAATTTTGTTTGCTCATAATCAAGGGAGTTCAAAATCTATAAAGAAATAAAAGAGTCCATCAAAATAAATTAAGTGTCCAGCATTTAATATACAGATAAAAACTAAAAAAAAAACTTTTAGAAGTTTTGATAACAAAAATATTGTTTTGACAATAATCAATATTGAGCTATATGTATTACTTTTCAAGTTTGAAAGGCAACATAGAATACAACAATAACTAAACACATGAATAACTAGCTTATTGCTTTATTCATTTGCTCCATACATAACCTGAGGGGATCTCAAAGAAAAAATTTAAAAAAAATAGAGAGAAAATATAGCTGCCTGGTTGATTGGGATATGCTGAACTGTTGTCTTGATGGTTTCAGAGTCAAACTCTGCCCACTGTCCTGAACAGAATGTTTTGGGCTAGGATGTAATAATCTTCAATTCTGAAGGGACATCCAAAACATGTCAAACAAACAATTTCTAATTTCATTAGGAGCTAATGGGATAGTAACAAAAAACATATTTGTATGGGTAAACAAATGTTTTTCCACAGAAGTATAAACTTACTCTGACATTGCCAGTGATAGGGTCAATTAAGAACTTGTTATCACTATTGCCCCCCACGATACTAAAATCTCTGATGGTGTCAAAGGTATCATTATCAGTGGCAGTCACTGCTATTAAGAGACTGTTGAGACTGGCATTTTCCTGGACACTGAGACTATATGGACCAGGGGGTGAGAACGTTGGATCAAACTCATCAACATCTGTGACAGTAATCTGTTGGAACACACAAACATTACAGACATTATATCTAGAAAGAAATAAGTAGGGTGTTTCAAAAGTATTCTCTATTTCTGTGTTTGTAGGACACAAAAAGACTGTCTAACCACATTCTAATAGAGGAATTATCAAAATTAATTATATAATGGGCTTAAAAAATAGACATATGGTAACTATTTTGTCACTTGCTGTAGAGATTTAGGGTAGGCTTAACAATGAATTAATGATATGAGACTTTTATGGTGTAGAGGTGACAAAAATACATATGAAATTGAAAGATATTTCAAATGTTAATTTTTTTTTAAAGCATTAAATTCTTTAAAATTCAAACTAATATATTTTACAATTTAAAAGTAAAATACAAATTATATAGGGCTTACTTTGAATGATTGTATATTTTTGAAAAAGGCAAAGTTACATAAAAAAGGACTCAAAAATACTCATATAGTACAAAAATCATATGACACTTTTTTGGTCTTATAAGATTAACAAGCAATGGAAAAAAGAATACTTTTAAAAACAAAGCCTATCTATGGGAAACAACTGGTAATTACTGCAATTTATTTGAAAATGACAGGGTTTAGGATCCATATCTGCTATTTAAAACAAAATTAATGTTTAATAATAATATATAATAATAATAAGTAATAATGATTTGATTAATTTTTGGATTGGTTTGTGTATTGTGATCAACTATAAATAATTATGCAAAATTTCAACTTGATCTGAGAATGGAAAGTTGGAGAAAAAAATATGTCAAAAATGTAATATGGGAATTCAATCCATATATATATCCACATCTCTCATTCAGTAGCATTTATTCCACTTATTTTGATATCTTATAAAATAATTAATCATCAATAATTAATTAACTAATTGGTTAATTTTTTCATTAGTTTATGTCTTGTCAGGTTCAATGAATAATTGTGCAAAGTTTTAACTTGATCTAGGAATGAGAAATGGAATAAAAACATGTTCAAACTTTTTATCAGACAGAGTTGATATAAGCTTTGTAAAAATTGGTGAAGAGATTTAACTGTCAGTCAGGGTGATGTAAAATTAATTGAATGATCAAATGGCTTATGTATGCTAAAAATATGTGTACAAAATAGCAATGAGAAGTCCTGGCTTGAGATTGTTGAACAATGCCCAAGAAATTGTGAGACTTAACATGACATTGTGAGACTCAGGCATGATATTGTAAAATGCAAACAATTACTTCTAAAAAAAAACAACAACTTTTCAAACCTTGACAAAAGAAGTCACATCATGGACCCCATCAGATATCTTGACCTCTAGACTGAGCTGTTGAGTAGCTTCAAAATCTATTTGAGCACTGGATGTCACCCTGATGACACCAGTTTGATTAATTGAGAACAATGCACTGTCACTTCCTGTAAGAAACAAAGGGTCTACTAACAACATAATAATGCAGCCAAAGTAACAAACAAATACTTAACAGACTTCTTGTAACCCAGTTTTATTTACAACACATAATAGCAGTAACAAACAAATACTTAACAGACTTCTTGTAACCCAGTTTTATTTACAACACATAATAGCAGTGAATTTCATTACTTTAATAATCTTTAATAATAATCTTTTTTATCATTGATAATATTTTTTTTACATTTGTGCATTACAAAAAAACAATACATGAGTAGAGCAAACATTTGCACAATTGCCCAGTTTCTCATTAACATGACATGCAAAATTTACAACAGTAAGTTACATATTCTTCAACGATTTAAATGCCAAAGGAGCAAAAGAGTTTTTGTGTCTATTTGTTATTGTGATCGGTATCTTATATTTTTTTAGAGGTGGTAAAATGTTCAAACCATGAAAAAGATGATGATTTTGTATGCTTTTAAGCAGTAGACCCTGGGTAGTGATACAATTCAAGCTATTCATAAGTAGTACAAGATAAATGATTAGTTTAGGATTGGACATTGTAAGAAATAAAATGGTGATTTTTAAATTATATTTGTTGATTTACATGTTCTGAATTTATATCTTGTCTAAGATATTATATTTATATTATATTTAGTTATTGTTTTTTTTAAATATCTTTAAAAAGTTTCATTTGTAATGCTCATTTATTCCAGAAGTTATTTTTAAATTCTATGCTTATTTATGACATTTTCACATTCACATTAAATGATATTTTACCAGACATGATTGTGTAAGTCAGACTTCCAACAGTGTCTACATCAGAACAGTTCAAATAGGCAACATCTACACCTTTAGAATTTTCAGGTAAGCTGGGTACTACAGTGACAAGGTCACACACAGGTCTATTATCATTCACATCCATTATGTATATTGTCAAAGTGCCAGTCGCAAATTTAGGGCTAGTGCCTTGATCCTAAGAGACAAACAAAGAAGGGGTAAAAACTAACATCATAAAAATAATGAAATTTGAAGAAAAGTACATTATTATAAGAATAAAAATAATCTTCATACTAAAGTGTAAAATTTTTTTTTTTTTTACATTTTTTTATAAAAAAAAGAAAAACAAAATAAACATGTATTACTGTTGCAGTAATCTCCAGTTCATAGAGAGTTTTTTGTTCAAAGTCCAGCTGTTTTGTCAGATATAAATCACCACTCCATGGGTTGATGGTGAAATAACTTTCATTGTTGACTTTGTCATTGCCTTTAGTGATACTATACTTTACAAGTCCTGATGGAGGAAGTATTACAAATAATAAAGAATATATTTCTCAAAGTTGTGCTTTCAAAAGAAATAATAAAAACATTGAAGCTGAAGAATGAAAATATTTATACACAGATATTTTTCTATGTCATGAATTCATATTTTGTATGGCCTATAAGTCTTACCATTATTTCCACTGTCAGCATCTACAGCATGCACTGTTATAAGTTTATTGCCCACACTAGTATCTTCAGAAACATTGAGTTTAGGCAGTGTTTTAAACAATGGTGGATTGTCATTCACATCTAAACATAAAGTGACAAAAAACAACATTTCATAAGATTCTCAGCTTAAAAATTTTAAATCCTTTATAATAAACGTAAAAAACAAAAGCAAATGTCCAAGATGACATAATTTAGAAGACATTTCTTAAGGATATAAAATATCTATATCTTCTTTTCAAATAAATTACCACCAAACATAGGATGTTAAACAGCTAAACAAAATAGTGTTTCTAAGTAATTTTGGCCCAATGCAGCATCTGATGTCCAATGTTGAAGTTTTTAATTAATTCTGCCCTATAGGAGCTTGTGAAATTTACTTGTTTAACCATAAGACCTCAATATATTTGAGAATATTAAATAGTTTTACGAAGTCTAACTAGAATGTAATGCTAGTTTTACTATTAAATAAATTTCAAACAATTTAAGATATTTTTATGTAATCCAAAATATAAAAAAAGAGTGAATGGTTAAAAGATTTCTGAACAAACACTACTAAGTATTCTATCTTGGAACTGTACCTGTGACTAAGACTTGCACTATGACAGTGGAACTCAACTGATTAGGGACACCATTGTCAGAAACCTTGACAACAATCTCAAAGCTTCTATCTGATTCATAGTCCAGAGTGACATTAGCCTTCACCATTAGGTTCCCAGACTGGTCAATTTCAAATTTGGTTGTCTCACCAGAAACTTAAAACACAAGAGAATAGGTATCACATTTTTTTTAACAGTTTCAAAATGTATCTATTTATAAACCTCCAACACAGGTTTAAGGGCCAACTTGTAAGTGCAAAGATTTAGAAAAACAATGACTTTAAAACTAGGGACCTGCGAATATTCGATATTCGATTCGAATTTCGAATATTAAAAGAATATTCGAATTCGATTCGAAATTATTTTAAATTTTCGAATGTTCGAATATTTTCAAAAAAAGTAATGCTTTTTTTTTTGTGGATAATTCAAGCTCGGTTTTGGTGTGCAACTTTCAATCAATGCTGCTTTAGATGCTCAAAAAATCATTCAGAACCTAATCATTCATGTTCACAGGATTGCTGGCTTTTTTTCATTCATCAACTGTTGGTCAAACTATGTTGTCCAAATATCAAACTGATCAAGGAATGAAGGAATCAAAGCCTCCTTTAGATGTTATTTCTAGATTCAATAGTACATATTATTTGCTGGAATGGATTGACCAAAATTCTGTTCCTGTCTCTCTTGCACTTGTAGAATGTGGTGTTAAAAAGAAATGTGCATGAAATCCACCAAAACCATTAACACAAACTTTACAAGATACTCTGAAAGCTTCTCTTCCAATTCTAAGACCAACAGCAGAATCAACAACAGTTTTGAGTGCTGATTCCAATGTCAGCATAAGTTTGATCTATACCTTGCATTTTTACATTGAAAGAAGAGTTAGTGTCCAAATCACCAACAGGTCTCCAACAATTTCGAGATGAGCTATTGAAACAACTTGGAGCAAGATTTGATTTGACAATGGATCATCTCCTGGCAGCCACATTCATTGATCCAAGATTTAAACACTACTTATTTTCAGAAGCTGAAACTAAAAAAAGCTGTCTTATTTGTAGAGACAATATTGGCTAACTCTGACGGAAGCAAAATCGGCAAAAATTCTGATGAATTGCCACGTGAAAGTCTTGTTCAAGACAGGAATAGGGGAAGCCTTATGGATTCAATGTTCAAGAAAGTGCATGATGCTCAAGGAGATACCAGAATCAACAAAATTTCCACCATTTCTGAGCAAATTAAGGATGAAGTCAGTTTGTATTCGAAGCAAGCAGTTGTAAATCGAAACATTTTAAAAGTATTAATATTTTTCCACTTTTGGCCAGAGCAGCTAGGAATTTGCTTGTAATTCAGGCAACAAATTGTTCATAAGAAAGAGTTAATTCAGTAGGAGGACAAATTATTACTGACCATCGTCACAATCTCTCGGAAAATAATGCTGAAACTTTGATTTGGGCCAAAATAAATAAAGATCTACTTTTTTAAAACGCGAGGGCGCGGTGGTTGAGCGGTAAAGCGTTTGGCTTCCGTACTGGAGGTCCCGGGTTCGAATCCTGGTGAAGACTGAGATTTTTATTTCGGGATTTTCGGGCGCCCTTGAGTCTACCCGGCTCTAACGGGTACCTGACATTAGTTGGGGAAAAGTAAAGGCGGTTGGTCGTTGTGCTGGCCACATGACACCCTCGTTAACCGTAGGCCACAGAATCAGATGACCTTTACATCATCTGCCCTATAGACCACAAGGTCTGAAAGGGGGGACTTTTTTTTAAAACGCCTGCTTTGCAATTTAATTATTGCTAACATTTTAATGTGTTTCAGTATAAATAAACATAATATAATAAAAATTTTGAAGTTCAAGTTTTAATTTGCACTTGTTGGTTGTCAAGTTTTTCAAGAATATTCGATTCGAATTCGATTCGAAATTCGAATATTTTCTTATATTCGATTCGATATTCGATTCGAAAAAAATTTCCTGATTCGCAGGTCCCTATTTAAAACAGATATCACTAGTTGAAGACTATGATTTTGAATTTAACTCCTGAGTCCACACAACTCTAATGGGTACATGACTTTAGTTGGGTAAAGTAAAGAGGGCTGTTCATTGTGCTGGCCACATGACACCCTGCTCATTAACAGTTAGCCAAAGAAACAGATGAACTTAACATCATCTGCCCCATAGGTCGCAAGGTCTAAAGGGAAATTTTATTAAATAGTTTAGGAGGTAAAAATTACCCACAATTAAAACAAAATTTAAAATAAAAATGTCTTAAGTCCAGGTCAGTGGGACTCTAAAGACACATAAGGCATTGCAGAGTTAACAAGCATTTCCATAAAAGCACAATGATCTAATGATCTCTTAAGACTACAATGACAACAATGATGACGTTATAGGTTTAAAATAATTACATTTGCATCACATTGTTACATTGGAATAAAATGTGTACAAAATGTAAATGTTTCCAAGTAATTAGACTTTTTTAAACAGCAAGACCTAATAGACAAGGTGAAGAAGTGTAAGCTAGTTTTTGTGGCTAAGTTTTTTAAGCGGAAAAGTATTGACCCAAGTCTGAAATTTTCATCAATTCTCATCTAGTTCCTATTTGAGCTGAATAGAACTGGATAACATTTAGAAAATATTGTCCTAGAAACACACAAGCCAAATAAAATATTCCCCAATTCTTAGGATGTCTTGTTTACAGCTTTGTGCTTAGTTACATAACCAAATCATTTAATATCTAATCTATATAGTTTAAACAATTTGTCAAAAGGATTAAGATGTGGGAAAATACAGAATAAAGTTCTGGGTTCAAACAGATCTATAGGCTATAGAATAGAGGAATACTGGTAACAAAAGATTAATAGACTTAATGCTTTGAAGCCAAAAAAAAAAGTGATATGTTAAAACAAAGTACATACCAATGGTGTAGTTAATTTTATTGTTTAAGTTGTTGGGATCTTGGTCATCATCCTGACATGTCAATTTAGTAATCATTTGGCTTTGAGCTCTGATTCCCTCTGGGATTAGTCCAGTGAACACATCAGATGTGCATGTTGGGATGTTGTCATTGACATCAGTGACCTCAACTAGCATGAGAAATTTATTTTGAGACTCATATTAATACACTAGAACCAAAATATCTAAGAATTGTAAAATGTATTTCTGAAAGTACCAAGGCAGCATTGAATAAACTATTTTGTTTTAAGGCTGAGCAACATTTTTAAAGTAGATATTTTGTTTTGTGATGGAGAAATGTTTAATGATGCTCTACTGTGTTTCCCTAATAATATTTCATATCTAGAATGAGGCAGCAACTAAAAAGAATAGACACTTTCTTCTGTTTGAAAACAGAATTATGTCTTTAATGTGTTGATAAAGAACACAATTATACATGAGTGTGTACAATTTTATACTTTCATAACTTTAACTCTTACATTAATGTAATAGTTGCTTTTTTAAGCACAGGGATACAATATATCTTAACACATTATGTAAAATACCAGTAAGAGTTGCTGTCCCTGTCATGGGTGGTGTCCCATAGTCTATGGCTTTGACCAGTAAAACATATTTCTGTTGTGTCTCTCTGTCCAGATTTCCAACAACTTTGAGAACACCAGAGTAGGGGTTGATGTTAAATGGCCCTGAAGTGAAAATAAGTAATCATTGAAGTTTTTGTATTCAAGCGTGTAAAATGAATTTTAAATGAAATTATGTTAAAAGAAATGTATGACAATATATAATTTGCTTCTTGCTAAAGAGAATGTCAATAAAATCAAGTATATTGTTACATCTCCAGTGGCGCATTAAAATGTGTGTACGTGTGAGACCCACTGATACATGCTTAGGCGACTAGTCACACAGGTCAACCAACTACTGTCCCTGTGACCTGTGATCTGCGCATGACCCGAGCTTTAACGGGCGAGAACTATGTGTGATTTCTGGGTGTTGGGAGTTGTACAGTGGAGTCCATCAGATAGCAAGCGTGCAGTTAGAACTGTGTGTGAATGAACAGTCTTTGAAAAAATGTAGCAGATACGCGTTTTAAAGAGACTTGTGTTAGTTAGGCAGTTGTATTGTTCTTAAGCATTTGTAGATAGTGGAGCCAATTGTGTCGTATTGGCTGTGGTGTTGTGTGTTTGTCATTAAACCGCCACTGTTATTCATGAAGCTCTTGTTAAGTTCTTGCATTAGATGTGCTGTATTTATGTTAAGCAGTGTTTGCAGAAGGCCTGAGAAGTGAAGTTCGTAACAATATTGTACAATTTCTCACTATTCAGGCCCTCTACACCACACAACACAGCCAATTCAAAGAACTTGACAACTTTAATTTCAAATAAATTACAGCCAATACTGTACAATTGGCTACTATGTAACACTGGCTGTACAAAAACTTTGCAATTAGCAGATTTTCATTAATTCATATGCACATACTTATATCAACCAAAACCTGCACCATAATTCATACAAACAAAATCTTTTTGTTTACCTGGTTCTATAGTGTAATAAATCTGACCATCAAGACCAGCATCTTTATCTGTAGCTGAGATCTGTGCAATTAGAGTAGGGCATTCATGAACAAGGCAAAATTTAACATAAAAAGATTCACAGTAACTATTAGAAAAAAAAAGTGTCTTAAATTATAAGTTGTTTTTTTTTTTGCTGTAGCATTTCAAACTTTCTAGACCTTTCATATCCAGTCTACATCTTTTAACTTCCTCCTTCATAAACTGTTGTATCTACAGTATAGCAATATGATAGATTGATCTCTCCAGAGATAATAGGATACTCTTCAGCTAAGAGAGATTAAGAGACTTGCTTTGATTTGATGTAGCATTCTGACTTACAGAGAAATTTATTTCCAATAACCAAGAAATAGATTTGGATTCTAAAAATACAGGTTGGAAATGTTTGTAGTCATGAAGGGTATCAAATGTTACAGTAAAAGTAACAGTTAATGTGCAGGCTGAAAACTGATATAAGAGCTTCTAAAAAAACTATTTTAAAAATTCTCAACACCTTACACATTTTTAGATATTGTTAGTGAATCAAGTTGTAAGACATTTTAAACTCAATGCCTACTTACATTTAGAGTGTAGTTGGAGTCAAACTGAGTGTTCTCTGGCACAGTGAGTGTAAGGTTAAGGGCTAGGAACTCTGGGGCATACTCATTCACTGGTAGAACTAAAATGTTGAAGTACACTGTGGCATTGTTCAGAGAGTCTGAGGCCTGTACCAGCAAACTGTAGTTCTTCTTTGTCTCATAGTCCAATGATGTGTTGACAGTGATGGATCCATTGCTGTCAATACTTTTTAGTAATAAGAAAAAAAAATTCAGTATTAAAATAAGAAGAAATAGGGATTTAGTGAATGAGATAAGAAAAACTTCTATATGTCCACAAAGGAATAAATAAAATCTTCAACAAGTTGTTAAAAAAAATTCTCAGTGTTTTCACAGGAAAAATAATGATTGTTTTTGTTTTACTAACTTTGTCCCTTTAAAACTGAAGATTATTAATCCTAACCCAAAGCAAGAGATGGTGGCAGGAAGGGTGTGAACACAAAACAATTGAAATGACAGCCCAGAGAACATATCACATGACTAGGTAGCCATAACGGTAGATGAATTTCAGATCTTAATACTAAAATTCTTGTTAAGGCATGGAAAGATGTTTAAGAAAATATATACCATTTAAAAAAAAGTTTCAGTGAAATAAATACAGAGTTGTTTAGTTCATCCCTAAAAGAATAATGATTGTTTAAATTTGTTTATGTTAGTGATAAACCTGACAGATTTGTTATTAAACTACATTCAACATTACTGACTTAAGAGAATGTCAATATGTTTAATACAGACCTAAACTTTCCCTCACTGTCACCAATAATGGAGTAATGGACAGTGTTAAATGCTGGAGAGATGTCTTTATCTGTAGCAGTGACTTTAGCTAGGATAGTTCCAATGGGAACATTTTCTTTAACTGATGTAGAGTAAACTGATGGATCAAATACTGGGCTGAAATTAAAAAAAAAAATCATTGCATTGCTTTTAGGGCATGATAATATCATTAAAAGAGTCAGAATTGTTGAACTTATTCCTAATGAGTAAATAGAAATGAGATTCCATTGTAAATTCCTCTACTGTATAGCTTCCATACAATTTTATTTGGATAAATCAGAGATCCTTTGTCTTAATTTGGATCTTTTTTTTTTTATCTTTAACATATATATGGTCTTTAGGTGAGGGGCCAGTGATGGTGAGTTTGGTTTTGAAATAAATCAAGGCAGAATGATAGGTACAAAAATGAAAAAAAAAAAAGAATCAAGCCAACATAGGCACAATCTTCTTACCATCCTAAAGCTATTCACTTTTAAAGTGGGACTTCAGAGCCATTAATGTGTAAAGGTGAAGCTACTGGTAGGACAAAGCTAAAGAAGTTTAATTTTAATAAGAAGACATATTGGGAAAAAGAAATTTATCAATTTTCTAACCCTAACTGCTACCCTCAAAAACCATTGGACTTTTTCAACTCATTAGAATTGACAACAAACTTACATGTTGTCATTCACATCATAGATTGTCACAGTAATATTCTGACAGGCTGTACGTCTGACTGGGTTTGGTGTGTCTACAGCACAAACTGTCAAGTTGTAATGGTCCCTGAACTTTTCATAATCAGGTGCTGCTGTTCTGATTGATATCTCTCCAGTTGCTGTGAATCAAAATAGAACTAAATAATTACAATAGGACTTTTTAGGAGCAAGACGAAGGCAACATTTGGAAATGTGCTTCATCAGAGCATATGTGATTTATATCAATTAGCTTGTATACATAATAATTACAAAAAGGTTATACTGAATAAGATTATGTATTTCTAAATCAATTAAATAGTTATGCTTGTAATTTCTAATATGTTTTCTATGAGTTTCCCTTTATTTATTAATATAAGATCAATACTTGTCTAAAAATGTAAGTAAAGATTTAAAAGTTCAAATATTAAGGTCTTCATCTGTTGCTAAGATGTGCAACTTGAAAACCTTCACTTTCCCTTTATGTTATCTTGTACCCATCACAGTTTGGTAGACAAGAGTAACATCCTAAAATCTTGACTTCACCAGTATGTTAGATAGAGAGATTCTATTCAGCTTGCAATCCAAAAACCCAATGTTCCCTACAACTAATGGTGGTGCCCGCAAGTATGCAAAAGAGGTGACCAGGAACACAATTGCAACTGTGGTATGAATGTTCATTTCATTTAGATCAGCATTTCCCAAACTTTTGACTTATGCGTACCATTTCTAGAATTTGTGTAACAATGAGTACCCCTCCCCCCCAAAAAAAAGGATTTATTTTAACAACAATCAGTATTATTATTTTTTTTCTGTATACACAAAATAATAATGACTCTATCACAATCAAGTATTCAATTAAAGAGTTCATTTTGTGCATGCTTCAGTGACACATGAAATACATTCTAAAAAAATGGAAACATATTTTGTACATTGTAAAAGTGGGCGTGTCAACAGAAGTTGTAACATTGCTATCCATTTCCTGACCTTTGTAGAAATTAGTCTTAAAATGTAAAACAGCATCATTTTTGA
>JADKLZ010037796.1:0-10450 GCA_021533235.1 Biomphalaria straminea
GTACCTTAAAGACAAGAGACTGACTTTGAGTAAAGTCATCCTAATTTCTATGACTGCTACAAGTCCTATACCTGTACACTGCTGAGGTGAACAAAGGAGGGTTGTCATTGATGTCTAAGACTGTTATATGAATACTGGCATTGACAGCATAGTCTGCATCAAGAGCAGTTACCACGATAGTGTAACTGGGAGTCATTTCCCTGTCAAGGCCTCTGGCCACAAGAATCTGAAGAAATATAAAAACTTCAAAATGAAAAACTACAGTTTGCTGGATGAGACTTACTTAAAACATCTGTCTCATTTTTTAAATTGATATATACTGATTTCTTTTTTTCCAACCTATATTCTCATGTTTTCCTTGCTTTTTCTATATGATGTGAATAAATTGTAAGATTATTTAACAAGCCATTTCAATTGTGTCAAATGACCATATCTTGTAGTGATACTGTTTTAAACATCAGAAAGAGTACAGAATATTACTCCTCTTCATTAGCTGTTTTTGTGAGTAATATTTAATTTCAATTAAAAAGTAACAAATAGGAAAACAATTTGTTTTCCCTGTAAAAAAACATTTTTTTTAAAGATAAAATATTCATGTTAAGAAGTTATCTTTCTTTCTGATTTGAGCAAACAAGGAATCATAATTTAATGTTTTCATACAGTAAACTTACCTCCCCTGAAATGTAATCTATGACAAAGTCAGGGTTGTTAGCCATCGTGTACCTGACAATACCATTTTCATCTAAAGGAGAATCAGAATCATTTGCATGCACAGTGCCGATCAGTGAAGACACATTGGCTGCTTCACTTACATTTAACATGTAAATTGCTGTTGATAAAAGTTGAAACATAAGATATTTTCATTTTATCTACACAAAAAAAAGTTTGATCCTTCTCCCAAAGAATCTTTAAAAACATTTTATTTGCGCCCAATAGTGCATCAATCTTATCATCTGAAACCCCTTTTAGGATAAGTACTCGGGTAAAAAGAACATAAATTGCAATCCTATAAAGATAGGTGTTATATAATTACTGTTAAAAATTATATTAAATAGACTCAAACAGCAGACAAAATCATATCAGAAGAACAAGTGGGTTTTAGACAAGGTCACAGCTCAACAGAAAAATTCCTAAACCTCTGAATCATTTCTATGTATTAATTGGTTTCAAGAAAGCTTTCGATCGAGTATGGCATGAGGCACTCTGGGCTAAAATGGAAAAGTACAACATTAATAAAATATAATTAAAGTTATCCAGAACCTCTACAAGGAATCCACCAGTGCAGAGTACTTCAACAATAACATTGGGGACTGGTTCAAAACCCCAGTTAGGGTAAGACAAGGCTGCCTACTTTCACCAACACTCTTCAATATCCTCCTTGAAAGGATAATGGAAGATACTGTAAGCATTAGAGGAAGAAGAATTACTAGTTTGTGCTTCACAGATGACAATGATGGCCTAGCAGGGACAGAAGAAGAACTAGCTAACCTAGTGATGCGTATTGGCAAGACTTCCGCAGCATATGGCATGTAGATAAATGCCGAAAAGATCCAAATTATGACCAATAGCCAACAGGGGTTTAAAAGGGGCATCAGTATTGGAGGTGAAAAGTTGACGTGTTAGCAGCTTTAAATCTCAGAGTTATTGTCTAAGATGAGGGAACAAATCCCAAACAATTGGCCCAAATAGCACAGTCTACAGCAGCCCTTTCAAAACTTAATATGCAAAGACACAGGCTTAGCCCTCAGCACCAAAATCAGACTGATGCTCTCCCTGGTCATGGCCACATTTTTAAATATGCTTGTGAAGTCTTGGACACTGACTGCCGACCTCAAGGAGGATCCTAGCAATGGAATTGAGATGCTACAGAAGGATCCTAAGTATCACATTCAAAGACTGCATCACAAGCCAAGAGATTAGAGACAGGGTTACAGCAGCGATCGGAGCCCATGATGACCTGCTAACTATTGTAAAAAGAAGCAAGCTTTAAATCTATGGCCATATTACAAGAACTTCAGGGCTCCCAAAGAACTTCCTTCAGGCAACAGTACCAGGAAAAAGAAGAAGAGGCAGACAGAGAAAACGATGGGAGGACAACATAAAAGAATGGATGGACCTGCCATTGAAAGAGGTTCTAAACAAGGCAAAAGACAGAGAGGAATGGAGAAAGACAGTTAATGAGTCTTGCTTGGTGCCCCAACGGTCCAACAGACTAAATAAGGGATAGATAAAGGTAAAAACCCAAACCTTCCAAAAATTGATTACACAAATAAGAGCCGGCATCCTTCATATCATAAATAAGTACATTTTAAGTGAAATAAAACTAAAATTATAACCCAACAATATGAACACAAATGCTTTCAAATTAGTAAATAAAACAAAATAAAAAATAAAAATACAATATATTATCAACAAATGGTATCTTGGTTCCACTTAGAGATGGGAAACGAACCGAACCCGAACCGAACGCACTGAACTCGAACCTCACTTATGACAGAAACCGAACCCGAACTTCACTTATGACCGAACCGAACCCGAACTTTGAAATTGCTTGGTACGAACCAAACCGAACGAACCCTCCTTATCTTAACCGAACTAATTTTGCAATTTCAACATTCTTTTTTGTTGTTTTTTTTTTGTTTAACAATCTAAAAGGATTAGGATAACCAACTCTGGTAAAAAAAAAATCTTAATCCACACCCTCTCTGACCATAAAGTAAATAGACTGTGTCCAACTGGTTTTAACAACCTGGTCAGCTAGACGTGTTTAGTCGATGATACAAGACTACCCTGGATTTTTTTATTATGCGTTATGCAATAGTGTTTGCTTAATGTGGTTAGTCAAGCATGTTCGTAGATCTATCTTTACACTAAAATAGTTACACACCCTCCCGGCCAAGAAAGTAAATAGACGGTGTGTTCGACTGATTTTAACAACCTGACCAGATAGACGTACACATGTAGGTCTATATAATGTACTGAGTGTGCAGTAATGACAAGGCCACCTCTTTTTTTCCCTTGCGCGTTTAACAGTTATGCAATAGTCTGAATAGTGTTAGTTGTATTTTTAGTGGTCAGACAATAAAATAGCACATTGGCATGGTTAGTCAAGCATGTACTTTACACTATAACAGGAGTCTCAAACTCATATCAGCATGTGGGTGCAGTGGAAAGTAACAACCAGTTAGCGGGCCGCACAACATCAAATTTTACAAACACTACTGCCACTGCAGTTAAATGCTAAAATAAAGTTTTTATAATTATTAATTACATTTAGTGTAGTTTATTACATGCACAGGCAGTTTAGTTTACTAAAATAAGTTGACATTGTCTCTGTCACTAATACAAAAGCAGAAACTGTAGTTTCCAAAAAAATATAAAAAAAATTTTATAATTACTAGGCCTACTGCAGATGGTTCGTCACTCATGTTTCTGTCCACTCAGCTGAGAGCGTTTGGCAGAAACCAGATCAACGACGTTAGGCCTGAAGTCGCGTGTAGTGGCAAGCCGCTAGGTTGCTCTCAGATGCTCATCAGTTAGTCCTGATTGTAATGCTGTTTTGTTGACCTTCATTATGGAGAACAACTGTTCGCAAACGTACATACTCCCAAACATCGCTAGAATTCTAGCAGCTGCGCAGAAAAAGTTTGAAAACGTCTCTCATAGAAATGTGGAACGCCAACATCAGCGTATTTTTGCTTCACAACAGTGTCACACTTCCAACAGGACTGCGAACGTAGTGGCAACATGGAAAAAACTGTAGTTCGAGAGCAGTCAATTGCTGAAAGCGAATTTCAAAATCTTCCAGTAGTCTCGCGGGCCATATGCGGCCCGCGTGTTTGAGACCCCTGAACTATAATTTAGTTATACAGGTCAAATGTTTCTTAAAACTCCAAGATTTTGTTTCTATTTCTTTGGTTACTAGATCTAAATGGGAAATTCTAAATCTGTTACTTAATGAAATTTTAACCTTTACCGGTACTGGTATAAGTAATATTTTACGTTATATAGCATAATAAGCTAATATAATTATAAAAAAAAAAAAGAGTAAAATTCTTTTCTAGGGTTTAAATTCAAGGCAAAAAATATAAACACACATATTAACTTAGACATCTTTTTATTTTATTTTATTGTGCGTTTATGTAAGAAACATATTTCTTACTACTGATTTTATTTTAGATAAATATTTCTACAATGTCAAAACAATAATTTCACATCAACGAACCGAACCGAACCCGAACTTTGGATCTGACCGAACCGAACCCAACCGAACCATACTCGTCATCAAACCGAACCGAACCAGAACTCAAATCTGACCGAACTGAACCTGAACTTTAAAAGTTGGGTTCGATTCCCATCTCTAGTTCCACTACTATGGCAGTATTACCTCTGTCAAATACAGGTGGAAACTCATTGATACTGCCAACATTGATTATCACATCAACCTGGATAGTATGGATACCATCTGAGACATTGACTTGGAACTGATGGTCGGTGGTTGTTTCAAAGTCCAGTTGAGACTTCAGACGCAAAGTGTTGCTATCCAGCTGTACAAAGAAAAAAATTTTCAACATAAAATATCACCAAGTGTTAGAGCGACTCAGTAAAATTTTGATGTATAAAATACTTGTATGTATGGAAAACATTATTTTTGTTGCTTCATAAATGAAAACATGATTTGTAATCATAGTACAACAGATTCCATCATTCAATTCTATTCAGGTCAATGCCAATAATAATAATAATAAAAATAATAAGGCTTGCCTTCTAGTCTGAAGATTGATGAGTTGTGTATAACTAACTGCAATTTTCAACCTAAAAGACTTTTTGATCTCTTGAGCATTTCATTGTGTCTCAGTAATAGAATGTGTTAATAAAAGTTATATCATTAAATTTCAAATGTTATGCCCCTTAACGAAGACATGAACTGTAGGTTGAGAAACATTGAAAGAGAGCAAAACTATTAAGTTTGAGAAGTTCAGTATAAACTTAAACTTATGCAACAAGTTGTCTAATGTACACATATGCATGAAAGATTTATACAGCTGAAAAATATTACATTTATACAAGTTTATCTTTTATATAATATAACAGAATATGCTAACAGGTTGACTAATGGTTGAAAAAAAAAAAAAAAAAAAAAAATAAAGTACTAACCTGAAATAGTGTAATTTTGGTATCTGCAATCGTGTATGTCAATACTGTGCCAGCATCTTTGTCCTTACAGCTTAGAGAAGCAATGGTATAGTTGACTGTCTCATTTTCTGACACAGTTTTAAAGATGGAGTTGGGGGAACAAACAGGCACTTCATCATTAACATCATCAACTATGATTGTAATATTTGTAGTGGTGCTCAGCTCACCACCTCTCTCAATAGCCTGCAAGACAATCATACAGGAACAATAAGAGCATACACATTTTGTAGAACAATCTTATCTCAAAATATATTGTTATAAACCTGTTGGTGGCACAGACGGGGGAGTAGCGGTGTGTGTAGTCAGCCGACGCAAATCGCCCCAGGCCAGACGAGCGGTCAAGCGTGACGAGTTACGACTGTCAGCCGAGACGAGGCGGTTCGCGAAGAGTCGGCCTACTGAACAGAGCTCAGTAGCGTCACGAGAATTATAGTCATCTGACCACCTAGAAATATCGAGGGGCGTTCTGTCCGGTTCGAGAAGGCTAGCAGGGACCCTATAAAAGGAGCAGAGGTGTCGCAGTCAGGACGGTCCGGAGAAAGAGGTTCAGAGCACGGTCGACTACAGCACAGTTCAGCGGTGTGGTCCTGTACGGAGCATTACGACGGTTCAGTGCGGAGTACTTTCAAGTACAGTTGAGACGGCTGGCGTCTTGATCTTGATGTATGATCGAGTCCGGCACATCGAGCCCAAGTGTGTGAAGTCAGTCCTGAACTGTTGAACCCAGTGCAAGCCCGGAACGAGACGGAGAGACCAGTGCAAGAATTGATACGGCGATACGGTGCTATCGGAGAGATATTTGTACAGTCTGTTACGTGCTGCCAATTGTACAATATTGGCTGTTCTTTATTGACATTAAACTTTCACGTTACTTTGGAGCCCGGAGTTGTCAAGTTCTTTCAGTTGGTGGTGTACGGTGCAGTTTGCAGAGAGCCTGGATAGTGAGATTCGTAACAATATTGAAACAACTTCTGTGTTAAAACAAGATGCAACATTCATTTGTTTTTATCCTATATGCATTGTTATAATAAAATAAAATAAAAACACAACAAAAGCATCATCATTATCCTCATTATCAATATTAAAACTCCATTTGAGTGAGGAATGAGAGGATGAGATGCCCGCTTTTAAAAGCAATGGCTAGAATCTGTGGTTGTCAATCGCAATATGGCAAGTCTTGGATAGTAAAAAAAAAAAAGGAGACAGTTTTCTTCCCTGCAGAGGAGTGACCATAAGTTGAAATTTAGCACTTATCATGCAAATAAAACAAATTTACAGAACAAAGTCCCATCCTGAGCTGGTTGTAATAATCCCTTCAGGCCTGGGTAGTCTCCACAAAGAGGTAGCCTGATCAGTGCACTCCATTAGCTCCCAAGCTCAGCTCTCTCATTGTTCTTTGTCCCAATGCTCAAACCATTTTTCTACTTCTAGCTTAGGAAAGGTTGATGGAACATGATGAACGCTCTGAAGTAACTCAATAGATGGTAACATGTTCTGGTACAAAAAATTAGACATTCATCATGTCACTTAGGTTAAATAATAGGCTTTTTTTTTTGCATGAGAGCTTGTTCATTTCTCATTTATTCTATTCACTATTAATTACTTCATTTCTTCCAAAAAGAGTAACATTTTCAAGTGTGTATTGTTCTGCCACACCTAGCAAGTGTATCAGCCTTCTCATTTCTTTCTAGTTCAATATGTGCTGGTGGTATCTAATGTAGAACAGTTTTCATGCTGTTGTTAATGAGCTTTTAAGGCCTGCCCTGAGTTGTTTCATATAGGAGACATCTGAGTTTTTTAAGCTTTGGAGGTCATGATGATAGTATCAACAAAAGCTGGCCATGGTCTAAGCTTTTTAATGCCTACAACACTTATTGCAAATCAGTGATGATAACAATCTTTATCAACATCAAGTGCACCTTCAATTACCAATGGTACCTACATATGTACCAATTGTCTTACATGTAATTAAAAGGTGTAATTTTTTTTATTTTAGTATTAAATCTGCTTAGATAAAAAGGTAAGGAGGATTATTAAACTTTTTGACAATGCTATTTTGATCACAGGAGCTTTTAAAAATTAAATGTTCTTAACATTTCTAATCCTCTTCAAAAGCAAACAAATAGTGTCAAGTTGACTGCCATTTAATTGGTGAATTATTGAAGCTTTGGGAAATACCATTCATGCATACCTGAATGATTATCTCATATGATGGTACAGTTTCATAGTCAAGAGATTTTCTCAAAACTATTTCTCCACTGGTTAATCCAATGCTAAATTGCTTGGTGGGATCACCGCTGATTATTGAGTACTGAGGATCTCCATAGACCAAATCACTTCCATCTGGATCTGTAGCCTTCACAACTATACAGATTTTAAATGAAAAATGTTCACTATGATAATAAATGAAATGACTTAAAAAAAACAAAAACAATGGCTACTTAAAATTTCATCAGGCATCATAAACTTTTATTACTATCATATCAGTTGTGGAAGCAGAAAATAAGATTTTGATTTTGAAAATGTCAGTAATTTAAATATTTCACATCATATCAGCATACGATGAAGAATATTCACAGTAACAGTTACACATTATTTACAGATCTAAGTGTTACCTGTAACATTTGTCCCAATATCAGAGGTCTCAGATATATGTATTGGTGAGGTCACTTTAAATATCGGAGGTCCATCATTCATGTTCAGAACTTTGACATATATCATAACTGTGCTATTCAGAGAAGGCAGTCCATTATCAGATACTGTGATGGTCAATACATGTGTTGTTGCTGTCTCATAGTCCAGTGTGTCTGGAAGAATAAAATGTAGGATTGTTCACACCATTAAAGCTAATTATTAAAAAGCAATGCAATCAAATTAATTTCTAGTCAACTTCAACATAAAATATATATTTAAAAATTATTTCAAGTTGAAAAAGAAAAGATATTATATGAAAAACATTTTTTGCATCAGAAAATGAATAGTAATTACAACTTTATTTCTAGATTATAGCAGCTTACTGTTTATGAGTTGGAGTGTTTGATTATTTAGACTAAAGTGTGATCCTGGTGTTTGAACCAGTGAAAAGTTCACATGGTTCCCATCTTCAACATCTTTACAGTCCAGAGATGATATCAAGTCATAGGGGCCACTTCCAGCTAAAAACATGAAATGATAAGAAGTGAAACAAAACAAAAAAGACAAAGTCAAACAGATAAGTCTTACTTAACATTCTGATATAATTAAGACCCATAAACAGCAAGAAAATTTTGTCAACAATTTATTAAGTTTTTATTGCAACAATGTTTGTGATTCCAGTACAAGTTTCATGTCAACTCTCTAGCTGCTACATGGTATCAACTATGTAAACTGTGCTATCAAAATGGTCAAGTAGCTGTCAAGTTAAAAGCTGAAGGAAAAAAAAACAACTTACTTTGAGTTTCATTAACATAAACTGTAAAAAATTCATGACTACATTTTGGTGCATTGTCATTGACGTCAAGAACAGAGACTGTTACAGTGCCACTTCCCTGCATTCAAGAAAAAAATGCTTTATTGTGGACATGTTAGTTTATTCTTTAACTTGATGCAAGACTTATTTCTCAGATTACAGCCCGAGAAAATATAAAGGAAAACCTAGGATTCTCAAACAGTACTCTTTTTTAAACAAAGCTAGAGATAGGGTATTATTAGGACTAAGCTTGGCAGAGTTACATTTTGTGAAACTAGGACATCTGATGACCGCCAATATTCCGCAGACCTATAACTGTTTAGGGGATGTGGTGGCTTAGTGTTAAGTGATTGGCCTCCAAACTGACAGGTCTTGGGCTCAAATCTAGGTGAAGATTTCTCAAATCACCCTGAAACCACACAACTCTTGTAGATACCTGACATTAGTTGGGTAAAGTAATTGTTAGTCACTGGGCTAGCCAAGTGACACTTTCACAGTCAACCAAATTTACATTTACATCATCTGCCCTATAGATCCTAAGGTCTGAAAGGGGTAAATTTTTATCTACTTTACTTTGTTATCACACCACTGCACTAAAAATGAAAGCTACTAGAAACTTTCAGTGAAGTCAGAAATGAAATAAAAAGAAAGTTTTGTGCATCTGAGAGTGATAAATAAACAGTTTTAAGCAAATAAACCATAGTAAAATTAACCATGACTTAAATAATATCTATAAAATACTGAATCCCCCAAACATTAAAATTTTGTATTATTACAATCAAAGGTGGAGGTCATTAATAAATAAAGTCTCAAAGAAAAAAACACATATGATTCTGATCATACAAGACCTATTGGAAAATGTACAACTAAAACAAATACCAATGCACTATTTCTATTTAATTTTGAAAAAGGATGGACAAGGGCTTAGACAATATTTATAAGTTTCTTAGATCTATTAAAAACTGAACTGTATGTGAGACTAAACCTCAATCTTACCTGTAAACCTCCACCATCTTCAGCAGTAACTTCTAGAAGGTAAAACTTGTGACCATCTGGAAGGCTTTCATAGTCTAATGCCTTGATTAAACTAATATCACCAGAGCTAGGCTCTATGCTAAATAAAGAGTTGATGCTTGCATCTGTAGGTCAGAAAATGATTCATTTCAAATATGTAAGTAATTTTACACTCAATAAGCAAAATTAGGGAGATAATATTAGGAGAAATTAAAGATAATAATAATAGAAGAACAGTAATTGATGTGAATAGTTAATGTGTAAAATGAATATGTAACAAACCTGGCTTTAGACTATATTTAACAATATTGTGTGGGCTGTAATCATTATCAGTAGCTGTGTAGTTCAAGATGGGGTTGTTTGGCTTGCTGTTTTCGGTAATGTTAATGGTTACATTCGACCGGAACTCTGGTGGAAATTCATTTATGGGATTCAACAATATCCTGAGAGATACAACTGTTGTAAATTTACCATCACTGACATCCACTTTGACAGTATACTGTTGGGTTGATGAATCATAATCAACCTCTGGAAGTCATAAAGAAATAGAGATATTGTCAATAATAAGCTAAGTAATTCGAGATTAAATACAAAATGACAAACTGAACAATAATTGATATTATGCTAGTAAAAATATATTATTATAGACATCGTAATAATAATAATAATAATAATAATAGGCTTGTCTTCGAGTCCGAAGATTAGTGAGGAATACAGTGTTTCCCGTGGCTGTGCAGTCCCAGCTGTGACCTACATATTTTGCCACATCCAGGGCAAGCAAAACCATTGTCC
>JADKLZ010037830.1:0-22620 GCA_021533235.1 Biomphalaria straminea
TTTAAATGTAAGTACTACGGAAGTCAAGCTGACTTCAGGGATATCCATTCTTTAAATGTAAGTACTACGGAAGTCAAGCTGACTTCAGGGATATCCACGAATTGCCGAGTCACAAAAGGAATTGTACTAATGGAATGTGGTTGGGCGCATTGCTGATAAAATCTTCTTCTTCTTCGTTCTCAATGTTATGTTGGAGGGTTCAGATCCCTACCCCAATACATGAACTGCGCAGTGGTTTTCAAATCAGGGAGCTCTCCGTATGGGATGTGGTTGGGCGCATTGCTGATAAAATGAGGAGTGATTTTTTTTTAAATTTTTGATTTTAGGCACATTGGCACAATTTAGGCCATGTCGTGCCTGACTGAAATTGAAATTCTGCTATAGAAAATGTCACATTCACGAGTAAGCGCGGGTAACCAAACCTTGATCCAAAAAAACTAATAGTTCCTTTGTCCAGTATTAAGAAGGCAAAATAAAATGTCACAGTCGGTGACGTCAGAAGGGACTGGACTAGATGGAAACTTACTACGATGTGCCTTTGACATCTTGAATTTAAGAGTCCTCAGTAAACAGGATTTAAGAAACCCAGATACCCTTCCCCTCTCTGCATTCCTCAAAAAGAGATCAAACTAGAGGGCACTTGGTACGAAAGACGCGCAATACAAAAGCGATTTAAAAACCCCATTTCACTTGCAATAAATATAGCTTCAAAGCAACATTAATGAAGCCTAGGTTTTCAAAGTGTGCTTTTCTCCTGGTAGTGACAACAAAAGAACTGATTTCATAAGGAGACCAAAGGCCAATGAAAAACTGGTATTTCACTACTTTAAGTACTGACTCATACAAAGTCATCCAGGCTAAGAATTCATAAGAAAACATATCGAAGAGTTGATTTCTTATATATGTCTTCATTCTCTTTAATATGCTATAATAATGTAACATTGGTTATGATCACAATAACATTTACATAATAATCTTAATGGCGACACAAGACAAAGACAACTCTGTTCTTATACTCTGTAACATGCATCATGAGTTAAAGATCATTATGTTCTATCAGAAATAAAGACTATAAATAAAGACTATAGCGTCCAGGTCTTAACGTCTTGCAGGCAAAACAAATTAGGACACCATTCATCTTACCTCAAATAACAACTCATGATTTCACACATTAAAATTTTTTTTTTTAAATGTTACAAATCAAGCAACTATCTTGCATAGCTTAAACAGTCAAGATCATCTTATTACTTTAAAAAAAAAAATTAACAATAGAAGCATATTAAAGAAGACCTGTAACTGTTGCGTTTTACTGTGGAGTCTACATTTACAAAGGGTTAATACTAATAGGCAAAAAAAAAAGTTTTTTTTATAAAGTTAGGATTAAGCATTCTATCTTCATAGAAAGAACAATTTCATGGATACATGTAAATAGTGACAAAATTATGACATTTGATTGTACACACATGAACTATGAGATTGTGTAACAATCCAATGGCATAACACAAGCATTAAAAAAAAAAATTTGTGCTATATGGTCAATAAAAGAAAGAAAAAAATACAACAACCAGGATATGATACATAACCAGACTGCAAGTAATGAGCAAAATTTAAGGTAACAACTTGTACTTAGTTCACACAGACAGCTTAGCTTAAAGAGCACACACATATATGAGCACTAACCACGCACCCATTATGTCAAGCAGAATACAGAAAAAAAGAAAACTTTTTTTTTTGAAAAACAAAGTGTATCAATTAGTTTGCATCAGTCAATAACTAAGAAAGTTATTGTTAGATTTTAAAAAATGTAAGCCATTTTCCAAGAACCGTCTCCACCCATGTTTTTGTCCATGGATGTGTGACCTGATTAGAAGAATTAAAAAAAAAATGAGTCAATTTTTCAAATTGTGGAGGAAGTATCCCCTCTTTAGATGTTGTATCCTTAAATTATAAAGAAAGATAAGATCAATATGGCAAGATTTAATATCATTGAGGTCAATATTAAAGCAGATTTAATTTACAAAGTGGAGAAATGTGACGCAGCAGCCGTGTGGGTTCAAATGGAGAGAAAAGGTGTAGATTTAAGCTGGAAATGAAATATCCCTTGGAACAGACGACACAAGAGACCAAAGTTCACTGCAAAGAAAACATTTCCCAATCACACAAGTATTGTTTTACATCTTGAGGCTGGAGAGGTTTTGAAGGCACTTCCAGTTACAATAATGGGGCACGGAGTATGAGTGTAAAGTGCTTGGCTTTCAAACCAAGAGGTCTCATGTGAGAATCTTGGGGAAGACTGAGATTTAGATTTTAAGTTTTTTTTTATAGTATGTCTCTGAGCCTAACCAACTCTAATGGTTACCTGATTTTAGTTGGAGAAAGTAAAGGGGGTTGGTCGTTGTGCTGGCCACATAACACCATTTACAGTTGGTCACAGAAACACATTACCTTCACATCGTTTGCCCTGTTAAAACCATAGGGCAAATGATGAAAGGGGTAGTTGACTTTATTAGTAATTACAAGGGTGCATTAAGGCCACCCTAAATGATTGGACATTTTTTAACTGAAATAAATCTCAAGGTCAGCTAACAATAAGTAATACATATTTGTCTAAGTAATAAAATAAAAGTTAGCAGACTCTCTGTCAAGCTAAGCAGGGCATATACATTTCTAAATATTATTATATATCATTTATTCAATATATTCTCCAGATACATTGAAAACTTTGTACAGCAGGAAGATTACTTTAAGAAATGATTAACATTGTTACAAAATCTAACTCAGGAACATTTTGATTTCTTACAACATAATATAATTCAATAAATTATCATTTTGAGCATTTCCATCAAGTAACCACATCTGAACATTTTTGTTAGTTCAGAACCAATGGAATGTTCTGGAAATAACATATTCAGGGTCACAAAGACCAAATTTGAAGTAACTATATATTTATTTGTTGTGGAGTAGGCAGTTTAAAGGCAGCTTTAAAATTATCTCCCTTGAGTAGAACAAATATATATTAAAAATTATATTTTAGTGGAGTCCTCAAACTTATCCTAATACACGCATCCTTCATGATGAAAAAAGCCGACAATGAAACAAACGCTTTGATAAAGTAAGTCTGACAAGAATAGTTGTGTTTGAATATCACTAGTGAAATAATATGAAATAACTATGTTAAACCAAAGTAGTAGTATTAATCAAAGATAAGAATGCATTGAAGGAACCCAAAAATGAGCCTAGATAGTGTGCCCACTTTTCCTCATTAAGTATTTTAGGAGACAGGCCTAACCTAGATATTGTAAGACACAGAATCTATTTGCAATTTGTGTAATTAATGTTCAAGGTAAGGTCAGTGGTGCAGTGTCTACTCTATCTGTGCCAGTGTCACTTCCCTAATGTATTAAAAAAATAGAAGTAATAATTATAAATGATACAGATAAAGATCTTGTAAAGATACAGATCTTGAATACTGAAAAAAAAAACAACTGAAGTTATAAATCACAATACATACACATTTAAAACAACAGCCCTGATCATCAAGAGACAAACATGAACAATATAATCTAATGTTGAATACTCCAAGTACAGCAAGTCCAGAGATTGACAACAGTATACATATACATTTATCCAAAAGAAGCTATGGAAGCCAACAGTTGACGATTTTTAGTTTTCTGTTTTAAAGTAAAATAATTCTGAAATGCAGTAAATGCAGTTGAAATATGTGCATCAAGAAACCAGTGTAGTAATGGCTTATGTTCAAGATTACAATGAAAAGTAACAATATATTTTTTAATCTTGCTAGAATTGACTAGATAATACACACACACATGCATAATTATAACATGCATAATGTAATACATTTAAGAGTTATTACAGAAGTCACTTTTCACAGCAGCAGCAGACAAAACTTTGACCTAGACACAGAACGAAATGTTATGCCAAAGTAACATCACAGTTCTTGAATAGACTAGAATATCATCAATCACATCACCATTAAACCACTCAGATGGAAGTGGTTCCTTCTGATGAGCTCAATATAGCTATTGTGACTTGTAATCCAAAACTAACCGATAAGTTCTCTATAGCTATTGAGACTTGTAATCCTAAACTAACTCTAAAATGTATATTAATCTGTTAAGCAGATCACTTGAGTAACAATGACATTTAGACATTGAAGACCAATGCAAGACACTTCATTCTTGTATCAATAATTCACCAATGTTTCCTCAAAATTTTTAATGACTTACAACAGTCATTCAATTTGAAAAAAAATGCAAATATCACAACACTAAATGATCAGAAAAAAAAATATAACAGTATTCATTATAAAGTCCTGTTAATTAAAATAACTACAGTTTCTATAATTCATTACTATTGGTTAAAACAATGTAAGTGAAAGCCTGACACCAAAATCACATTCTATGTAAAGCTCACAAGATTTATCACAACTGATTGAATATCTTGAGGTATATAAGTTTAAAGCACAGGTCCCTGGCTGCAATTAGACATCCTCTGTTACACTTTAGTGACATCAACTTGTGACAGTGAGCTCTTGGCAGCGATCAGGGCATCCTTCAGGAAGCCCATGAAACGGTGGACATCTTCAAAGCTGCAGTAAATAGGGACAGGGGTGATGCGTATAACTCTGGGCAGTCTCTTGTCACACTGAAAATACCAGAAACCAGTGTTAGTTTTAAAATAAATAAACCTAGAAATGTTTTGTCTCTCAAAGGTTCTAAAATAAATAAACCCAGAAATGTTTTGTCTCTCAAGTACTTTCATCATGAAAGTTGTATTTGCAATTTCAGATTCATTTAAATTTTATTTTTCAATTATTTAGATTTTTTTAAAAAGTTAATTAAGATAAAATGAGTAAGATAAAAAAGCAATATATGGATGCAGAAATCAAAGAATGAATGCATAATCTCCCCGCCACTAGAACTGGTGTGAATATCTATTAAGAAAAAATTAAGATCAAGCCAATAGTGTAAATAGTGTTTCAAATACAGTTAAGGAATAAGAGAGTTGAGCATTTAACTGCTTCCTGGCGTAGGCAGAATTTAAATTCTTGATTTAAGGTTTGCAGTAAAGTCTCTCTAAATGGATAACACACCTAAGCTGAAGAATGTAAAAGTGGTAGATTTTTGAATTGGTCATCCTCATTTACAGGTTTATCTAATCTAACAAAAGGTGGGGGGTTAGGGGAACCTAACAATATCTTTTCTAAGAACTGATAAATCCTAGCTTTCTTAGTATATTTTAAAAAGCAAGGATTGAAAAGAAGATTTATACACAAATCAAATTATTGAGACCAAAGATTAACGATGAATGCAGTATTTCTAGTTACTATGAGAGCCAGTTGTTATCATGAAATATGATTATTAAACTTCTTTTTCTAGCCAACTTTTTGCTGCTGAGCTGTCAGCTCAGTTGCAGACTATACAAGGAAAAATAGTGTGTTGTTCTCTTCAGTTTTTCAGCACTGCGTACAGAGTGTTGGTTATGTTGGGCTGTAGAGGAAGTAGGGTCTGCCTAAGGTGAATTAGGAAATGGCATTCAAAGAATTAAACTTATAATTATTCAAAGAATTAAACTCATAATAAGTAACACCACAGTGGCTGAGTGGTAAAGCCAAATGCGTGTGGCTTCTGAACCAGGGGTCCTGGGTTAGAATCCTGGTGAAGACTTGGATTTTTAATTTCAGAATCTTTGGGGTGCCTCTGAGTCCACCCAGCTTTGATGTGTACCTGACATTAGTTGGGGAAAAGTAAAGGCGGTTGGTCTTTGTTTGGCCAGATGACACCCTAGTTAACTGTAGCCACAGAAACACATGAAACTTTATATTATCGCAATGTCTGAAAGGGGAAACTTCATTTCTCTTTCCTTTTTTTAATCAGGAAATGTGATTCTTAAACTTGAAATAACTAACACCTGTTTACCCTGTCATAAGTTAGAAATTGATTTTGTTTGTAATTAAGCTTGAACAAAATGTCACAAAAAGGTTAGGCATTGAGGTCAAATGGTAGAGATGACCTAAATTTAGTTACAACAAACTTCAGCAAAAGAAATGTGCAGTTTGAAACACTGAGGTTTGACTGTGTATGAAACTAAAATCATTCTGTTAAAGACTCACAATAACTCCTCTCTTCTCCAGCTCTTTAAAAAGTTGCTCGATGCAGACGTTGAAAGCCAGCGACAGTTGCGCCCCTCTCTGGCGAGGGTCTGACGGGGTGAAAATGTCAATGTAAATAGCCTTGCTGTCTTCTTCTGGTGACTTTCCCTCTGGTCTTTGGTAGGACTCTTTGATGAGATGCTCAAGGTATGCTGTCAGCAGCAATGACTTTTTGCGCAACTGTTCTAAGCTTGTCTTATTAAAAACCTAAGGATAAAAGTGAGAACTATAAAGATAAAATCCCTAACATTCTATGCATTCTAACTAGAAGGTTAAACGGTAACTAATGAACATATATTGCATTTGTCTATAGTGAAATAATGGAATTTACACAATTAATTTAAATAATTAAATATAAAATAAGCTATTTTGACATGACCAATGCTTATTTTTTTTGCCGAGAACCGGACACAACAGAATGATACAACATATGTTACGGAAGCTAAAAGTCGAGATTAGCTAAACCTGCCCTTGAGAGAATGCTGACCATGTCCTTCAAAGCTGCATACTATATCAAGAGGCCCGAACAAGACTCTAGCCCCAAAACCCACTTCAGAAGAAAAAGCTATACGGAGAACTGGCTGATCTGGAAACCACTGCGCGGTTCATCTCAGATATAGGATTACTGATCTGAACCCTCCGACGTGTTAAATGAGAACAAAAAATGTTTAAGAAGAAAGACACAATTAACAGAAGGGATATACATTTTTTTTAAAAGAATTTGTCAGAAATATAAAAAAAAAAGATTATGAAATGTAAATGTAGGTAAAAAAAATTAATATCATTGGGTATACCGCATAATAGTAACTTTTAAAGTACTATTCGATGTTTATTTACATATCTAATTCTTGGCTTATGGTTAAATTTTCAGATATTTAAATAAATATTTTTGCTCAGAACTCTTAGGGGTTACAGAGTTCAACTATTCAAGAGAGCTTCTTTTGAATTGTTGAATGGGATACTGAAAGTTGATGACATAATAAGACTGAAGATGAAAAAAGAGACAGCAAAGAAGTAACAGCTTAAGACTGAAGATTCAATAGTGAGCTAACAAAGAAGTAATAGTTAAAAACATTAAGGCATAAAAGATGCAAACCTCTAGACTAGCTTTTAAAGATGGACTCAGCAAACCTGGCGTGTTACTCAGTCTATAGCCTCTAGCTCCAGGATAGACTTCCATGTCTGTGTAAAGAATAGAACAAGCGAAATATAAGTACATAAAAAAATCCTTTTTTAACCCAATAGATCCTTGTACCTGTTACGAAAAACCCTTCTGTAGTCCTAAGCAAAGAGGGATAACTCTGTATTTTAAAAATCCTAAAAAATATTTATTTTGAAAAATTAATCAAATTTAAGATCTAATACATATAAACAAACAACTTTAAAAAATAAAACTATATGTCTAGTTTTTAAAAAAATATACATTTAATACCACTAGAATATAAAAAACCTTTAAAAATACTAATTTTCCCACATGGGGGCTTGTACACTGGGGCTATGGGCTTGTTCGTTTGAAAAATTATTTAAAAATTAAAAACCTTCCCGATTTTATTAAAAAAATAGAATGGGTAATTTCCAAAATGATTTGTAATTACACTTGCAACGAGACTAGAATAAATCTTCTTTAAAAAAAAAAGTTTAAATTAAATATATTCAATAGGGGGTTTTGGAAACGTTCTACAACGGTTTAGGACTAAAATGGGAAAACGTTTCAAACTGCAGAAGGAGCTAATGGGTTAAAACAAAAACATAGCTCTTCTAAGGGAAAGAGCTCCACATTTATAACAATCTCTCAATAATGTAAATAATTATTTCCCTTATTCAATATCAAACCAAATAATTCAATACAATAATAAATTGACTAATAGGTTACATTTTTTTATTGATTCATGTTTAATTAGGTAAAATAAATTATTGTTTCAAGTTTCAACTTGATCAATTAACTAATTGATTAATTCTTTAAAAATTAAATCATGGCTTGTCTATGCCAATGAATAATTGTGTAAAATTTCAACTTGATCCAAGTTTGGGAGATCAAGAAATAATATGTACTAACTTTTAACCAGACAGACAGAGTGAGCTTATAAAAGCTTTGTAGAAAAAAGGTTGCATTTTAAAAAGCTGTTTACAAATATTTAAGTAATTGTTTAGCACATAAGGATTTTAAAATGGAATGGAAAAACCCTCTTGCCCATTCATCCTTTCTAAAGATTCCTTTTTATTTGGAATTAATCTTGCATTGCTCAAGAACTAACTGAGAGTCACTGACCTATCACTATGCGACATTATTTACTACTTGATAAATTAGAATATGACAAAGAAAATTTAACTACAAAATGTACGCAAGAAAGAAACAAAAGAAAAATATATGTCATGATTTTTTTTTTTAAATATACACAAAAGCACTCTTGAAAAGTAAAATGATGAGTACTAAGTAAAATAAAAGGGCAACAGAAAATATGTTGAAACAAAACATTTTTGAGACCCAGCTCTAATATCTAACAAGGTAGATAAAATTTAAAAAAATGGGGTAAGTGATGAAAAAAATTCCTTTTTTTTTCAGAATCTGAAATAAACTTAATATTTTCTGTAAATGTAAATTAAGTACTTAGACAACAATTTCCTTTTTTTTTTTCCTTCTATATAAAAAAAAATAAAAAAAATTATGTTTTAAACATGATCTCTATATAACAGAAAAGTTTATTCCTTGACTCACTATTGTCCATCTTGAATCTAGTTGTAAGGTTATGGCCCCACCAGCCCATCAGTCTGGGAAAGTCATTCAGTCTGTGCTTTTCATGTAGAAACAGCCCAGCCAGACAGCCAGCACCAGCATTCAAGTACTGCCGATAGAAAGTTATAATGATTGCAATACTAATGAAAAGCTTCAGAGTTCTGGCAAAGACAGGCAAAAGTAAGGTAGTATTAACTTGTTCCTAGATGCAGAGACAGTGTACATTTAACGAAACAAACTTACTTTATATGTGCACCAACAAGCAAAGTCCACCTGCCAGTCATGTAAGTGTAGAGGGACATTACCAACAGCATGGGCCAAGTCCCAGCCTACGTAACAACCCTAAACAAACAAAACAGAGGCTTATTACATTACATTTGGATTTTTAGCACATCAGCACAATTTAGGCCATGTCGTGCAAAGGATAATTATGGCTAATAAATTGCATAGCAGTAAAATATCAATAAGTAAAGGAAAAAAAAACCATTTCACTTCAATTTATACACTTGATTTTGTAATATCTGTAAAGAAGATTCATTTTCCTTTAATTCAATATCAAAAACATTATTCTTTGATTGTAAATAAAAAAGTTATACCATTTTAACTATGACATGTTAGTGCATTCCAATCTGATTAAATAAATAATTCCGTTAGAACATGGAAAATAATTACGGAGAGAAAGAGTTAATGTTGCTAGCGTTTTGGTAACAGACTTGTGATGATTTGATAACAGACTTGCATTAGATTTTATTTGAAAGAACTTAATAACAGTCTTTTACCTTGGCCTGACCTGCTTTTGTTATAGTGGGTATATCAAACAGCTGACCAGTGTAGTATTGGACACCTGAGAAGCAGACTACTGCTATTTCGTCTCCTTTCTTCTCTATCACCTCCAGTATATCCTCTAGCCTTAGAATGAACTCCCCCTAGAGTTAAAGTTAATGATATAAACACACAATTATTGTTTGTATTTTACTCTATGTATTTTATAGTTAATACATTAATCTTAGACACATAAACACACAATTATTGTTTGTATTTTACTCATATTTTATAGTTAATAAATTAATCCTAGACACATAAACACACAATTATTGTATGTATTTTACTCTATGTATTTTATAGTTAATAAATTAATCCTAGAGTGTAATTGTAATTTGTGAGATAATTAAAAGCCTCACTTTCACTAAAAAATTCTTTTTTTAAAATGTAAGCTAGATTTTCTAATGAGAACATGATTACACTATTAAAATCATTTACATATATGCTTATTTAGTGGTGCATGTTAATTAGAGACTTAAATAGACTCTCCTAAGTCATTCATCTTTATGAAACCTGTATCTATATTACATGCCTATATCTTTGAATTCAAATACCTCTCTTGGTTTAAGACAAATCATCACATCCTGTGGATTGAATCCATGAAGTCTGGCCTGACTTTCAAAGGTATACTGAAAAAAAAAATCAATACAATGAAGAAAAATGATTTTAATAGTTTTGAAGTGAATAAAAAAGGAAAGGCAAAAATTAATGATGCCCAGTAGCTCATCAGATTAGATTGGGCAAAAATATGAGCTCATCATATTTAAGCTAATGCTCTAAAGTACATGAAAATGTAAAAACACAAACATTAACTTTAACACCAAGTGATTTTCTTCTTATCTTATAGATTACAGACGCTACATCAAAAGAAGATAATTACGTCCTACGCATTTCTTGTTTCAATCTAGTCATACATGCTGATGAGTGAGTTAAACTCTCCTCAGTCGTTGGTTTTCCTTTCTAATAAAGGCAACCCATTCCATTCACTAATGGCACTAGGGAAGAAGGAGCACTTATACGAATAAGTTCTAGCATATGGTATAAGAAATGTGCCTCTATCTGTGTTTTCTGGGTATTTCATTAGGTTTTGTTTTTTTATGTGTAAATTATGGTTTAGTATTCTATGTATTATAGCTACTTTTTCTTCTTTTGTCCTGAAGTGTCTCTAAGTTTACAAATGGTGTTACTCTAATCAAATGTAGATTTGTTAATAAATCTAAATGTCTATTTTGGGTCTACAGGGTATGTGAAAGAAAAAATTAAAACTATATCATCATAACCAAGTTAACATTTTATCATTTGTTGTAATATATATATAAAAAAAACTACAACAACAAAGAAATGTGATGACAAGTTGTCAGTTAAAAGTTGGAAACTTATAATATGATTTCCATTTTATCTAAATAAGTGAAAAGATGTTAAAATTTGTATCAAATTGACAATCCAAATTGTTCAAACAACTGCCAAGTTCAGAAGCCATATTCTAATGATTATTTGTTCATTTACTGTGCTGGTCACAGAACACTTTAAAAATGTTTGTTCTGGAAGGAGAACTATATTAAACTTGAGATCAGATTAGTCATTTCTAAATAGTAAAAACTACAGTAGTAGTTGTAATGGTTTGCATAGAAGTGATAGTGAAATAATCTGGAAAACTGCATCACTAAGCATCAACAAGAGACATTACTCTTTAATGAAATAAAATTGAGAGAATGGAATTTCCTTCCAGTGGATAATCCAAAATGTTTATTAGATTTATTCTGATGTCAAGCTGACATATATCAGTTATCTTATCCAAAGCCAATCATCTTAGGCGGTTGTTACATTATTAATTCTATTATCATCGTTTCATCAGAAAATTGGTTATCATATTAGAATTAAACACTAACTGCTTAAAATCATATCAGAAGCAACTTACATGATCTGAAGGAAAGGCTTTGTCCTCACAAAGAATTTTGTACCGGTCTTTTGATGGACGATAGAAAGAGATCTGGAATACAAAAAAATATATTGTATGTAATAACAAGTAAAAAATACAAATAAGTAATATATATATATACAAAATTATGAAATTTATAGAAATTTAATGAAAAAGTATGACATAATTTTCATGATTTAAAGATTTTCATAACTATGAGTGACTCAAGCAAAAGAAACATAGTATAAATTTAAATGGAAAAAATGTCTAAACTTATTATTGTAATTTTGCGTGAATGATATGAGTTAATTTCTATAAGTTAAATGAAGCCCTTTTGAACTTCATAACCATATAACAAACAAAAATAAGTCAACATTTCAGCATAATTCAGATTGGAAATTCAAACCTTCAATAAATTACTCAATGTTTCCCTAACAGTTTTCACAATTAAAATCTTCATACACAAGTACATTATGAACAGCTTCAAAAGCTAAGATTTACTTAGCTTGTGGTAGAAGGTCAGTTTTATAATTAATAATTAAAGAGTCCACATTTTTATCAGTAAGATACTCAAATAATTTAATACTTGCATACACTATAAGATTTTGTTGTAGAGCTTTTTTCAGACTTATTCATGATGTGTCATAGTTGTAGCCAAATGGTCAAAATAAAAGGTGCTTACATACAAGCAGACTAATATATCAAAGACACACCAGTAGACTAATGCAGTCAACAACACTAAATAAAAAAAGGTTTACAAACCAGAAGAAGATGAAGGTTGACAGTCAAGCCGTTCATGATTGACACTTCTTCTTGGGTACATCCTAAGAAAAATAAAAGCAAACTAAACATACAGAATAACGCCAGACAAATTTTGAAAGATACTTATGAAATATTACAACATGAAGAAGACACATTGTGATTAGAGAAATAAATACTAATTCTGGAAGTGTAATAAATGACAATAGATAATGAAAGAAATTGAGGGCGCGGTGGCTGAGCGGTAAAGCGCTTGGCTTCCGTACTGGAGGTCCCGGGTTCAAATCCTGGTGAAGGCTGGGATTTTTATTTCGGGATTTTCGGGCGCCCTTGAGTCCACCCAGCTCAAATGGGTACCTGACACTAGCTAGGGAAAAGTAAAGGCGGTTGGTCTTTGTGCTGGCCACACGACACCCTCGTTAACCGTGGGCCACAGAATCAGATGACCTTTACATGATCTGCCCTATAGACCACAAGGTCTGAAAGGGGAACTTTACTTTACTTAATGAAAGAAACATTAGCAGAGAAACAAAAGAAACAGATGTAATTAATAAACTCATAAAAAGAACAACATGCCATGTTAAAGGGGTCAACAATTTAAAAAAAAAGAAGTTTTTTTTTATATTTGATTCTCTTTGTTATTATATAAAAATAAGGATATAAATCTATAATAAAAATTATTAGCAGTTATTTCTCATTATACAGGCCTAATCTTATTAGAAATAAACTGAGATGCTACTCAGAATAAAAACCCAGGCTCTAGTTATTGAACTGTCTACTACTGACCAACAATCTTTGCCATGTCTGCCTCTAAGACTTCATCACACCAAGCCCAAGGAAGTTCTCCAGTGGTGTGTCCTTGGACCCCACTGTAAAAAAAAAAGAAAAGTGTAAGCTTATCTTTTTTCATATAACCACAATTTAAAGACTCAAATATATTGAAACTATCCAAAAGATATCCATCCTAAGAATTACTAATCTTTGTTAAAGTGTTCGTTTAATAAGAATAGTAAGTAAATACAAAAAATGATATTTAGATTAATCTAAACAGGGATGAAATATACACTGTTTCCAAACAGTGACTCTGTTTTCTTTTTTTTTCCCCGGAATTTTACATTCTATACTAAACCAAAAAGTTACCCAAAAAAAATGTATTTTGCTTAAACAGTAAAAAAATCGTAAACCAATATTTAATTAAAGACTTAAATTTGCTAAGGTCAAAGTTATGTATAACAATTAAGAAGCTTTTCACTAAGACAAATACCACAATATTATAATAATGCTTTTACTTAAAATGTGAAGATTATTAGTAATATAAATACCTGATGTCATGGCCTTTTTTTTTTTAGCACATAAGGATGTCTTTAAAAAAAGTTTTCAAAACAAAAAGTTTTTGTGTTTGTTCTTCAATGTAACAAACCCATCAGCTGTTATCATTCATACTCACCGCTTGGCCCATTTATCGAGCTCAACATCCATATACTCCTTAGTTTTTTTAGGACACAGCCCCAGGGAGTTTCCACAAAAGTATATACAGTCTTCTTGGGCATCAACCAGATCAGGGTCAGCTAGAAAACCAGAGGTTACATGATAAAACAAAAACTTTTATTAAGCATTTGCAGGCACATTGCTAAATACAATAATTTTTTGTTTTAAATTATTATTTTTCTACCATTTTAGATTAAGAGAGCATTGTAGACTCTTACATAACAATATGGGAGGGAAAGATAGTTTAAGAGCAACATTTATTCTTAAAACCTAGAATCCATAAGGCTGAAAAATCTTGATCGAATAGATCTGCATTATATAAAAAGCACTACACAAATCTATTGGACAAGGAAATGTGTGAACACTAATTCACCGGCTCTCATAGAAATTAAGAGAAAAAAAAAGATTATTTTTAAAACTGATAGATAATGAGCTTTTGACTTTGCTAGTTAAGGAATTTGGGGTGTTATAGCCGAGTGATAAAGTGCTTAGCTTCCAGACTGAGGACATTTAGGGTGCTCCCAACTTTACTTGGTACCTCACATTAGTTTGGAAAAAAAAAGCGGTTGGTAATTGTGCTGGCTATATGAGACCATTGTTAACTGTCGGCCATAGAAAGGCACTATCAAAAGTCTCTTAGCTTCTACTTAATTGCTTTATTGACATCAATAACTATATTTATATCTAAAAAGAATGATTAAATCATTTAAAAAATTGGTACAAACTGACTATGAAGAATTTCTGACATCTTAGGATAATGAAATTCATTGCGTAGATGACGAAGTGGGTCCATTTCATCCATCAATCTGGCAAACTTAAGATGATCAAGCGCCAATTCATTTTCGGAGGCGATTTGTTGAAGTTCCAACAATGGATGTTTGTAAGACTCATCTATTATCTTTTTGCTACTCATTTCTTTCTGATAATGATTTGCCCTGTTTAAGATTTATAAACATTTACTTTGAAAATGAGTAGATCTACAAATATGTCAATAGAAACTGTCTATTTAGATTTTAGTAGTCTCTCTGATACATGAATAAAGTTAATAAAGTCTAAAAGTGTTAAAAGCTTTTTTAATGATAGTATGACATGATGTGATGAAAACCTTAGCCTTAATAAAGACTATAGACTTAGACTATATATACTATATTTATACTTAGATCTACTAGAAGATCTATACTAGATCTATATATTATATATATAGCCTTATGCCTATAGTCACAATACATCAATAGTGTAGTATAGTATATAATTAGTATAGACGTATAAAGTATAAGTATAGTTATAAACTATAGATCTAATAAAGATCTATGTACTTCTACTACTAGAATCTAGGGAATCTAGAATATATCTAGCTAGATGATAGATCTACACACAGTCGACACAGACTATAGACTCTTAAAATAAGTTAAAATTACTTGGGAGTCACTTGCCCTCACTTGGACTAAGTCTTTACTAAGTAAGTTTAGACTAAGTAAGTTAGAAAGTAAGTAAGGATGGCTGCCTGGTCTAGGGGTTTGCACGCTGGACTGTCGTTTCGATTTATCATCGATGGTCCCGGGTTCAAACCCTGCCCGCTCCCATCCCTCGTCGTCCTGCGGGAGGTTTGGACTAGGAAATAACTATCTTCAACTCTGAAGGAATTTCCGAAACATGTAAAACATTTTACAAAACAAAACATTTTTACTAAAGACTTAAGTTGGACGTCTAGACTAGAGACGAGAGTCTAGTCCTAGTCTCATTAGATTTATATATATCTCTAAACTCTAATACTCTATTACTATTAGTATTACATCTAGTTAAAACTTAAATCTAGTGTAGTAGTATTAGACATTAGTCTATTGATCTATATAATATAAACTTCTATATATACTCAATATTATCAATATACTCTATCATCTATTCTAGATCTATGCTTAAGTATCATCAAAAGTGACTTATGATATTTATTTAATTTATGATATACACTTAGATCTAGATTTAAGTATGCTAGGAATCCTGAGTGATCTAAAATTCTAAAGTCTTAAGACTCTACTCTACGACTACTGTAAGTAGTGATAATAATCAAACTTGAAACTGGATTATAATTTCTAGATCATATTCAATGATATATTTATATAATTATATTATTTAGTAATATATATATATAGATCTATATTCATTTCTTGACTATCTAGATTAGGTTTTAGATTAGTCTTCAGACCTAAAATCTAAAACTCTCAGTCTCAGAGGTCTGTGATTGTAATGTTAGCTAGAGTCAATGTCTAGAAGTAAAATCTAGACTAGTTTCATAGTACCATGTCCATATTATGGTACCATGGGCTAGATAACACGGGTCAAGAGTGATTTACAAGATTTGATTTAGATCTAGATTTATCATTTAAAAAAAAGATTTAAATCACTGGAATTGGAAAAATAAATCATTAGACAAAAAGTTTTTAGCTATTTTGTTTAGTGTTTCGTTACTTTCTAATATTATTTTGTTTTTAATTCTTATGCGGTCGTTAAAGGGAAACTCTCATAGTTTTTCAAATTTTAGTTATTGACATATTTAAATTCTGCGTAAAAAGTTGTAATAGTAAACATTATATCATTTTTTATTTAAATGCTTAGAAAATTTTATATTTAATAAATTGGACAGTAAATTTGCCACGCCTCCTAAAAAACGGGGTTCTTTGAAATTCTGTTTTTATCTTAGACATACGTCACTTCCATCAACAATACTGAAAGGGAAACTAGATTTAACCAATCGTATCGCTTCTTTCTTACATTAGCTGTCAGGCTCTTAGGCTTAGTGACGGTATAGTCCAGAGCTATGCAATAGTTTTATATATAGAGAGAGATGTAAAAGCATTAGGATAACCAACTCGAGAAAAAAAAAAACATTTTCATCTAAACCTCTCCCTATCCCAAGAAGTAAATATATCGTGTGTCTGACTGATTCGAACAAACTGGTCAGTGTAAGGCTAGTCTAGACCAGTGGTTCCCAAACTTTTTTGTCTCGTGGACCCCTTGACATGTTATCTGGTTTTCTGTGGACCCCCTGTTTAAGTTATATTGAATTTTTGAAAATTCATCAATTTGAAATTACACATTTTTTTAAAATAAATTCCAATCTCAGTGACATGAGGAGTGAAAAAGTAATTTAAAATTACATTTTAAATTACCTTTTTTTTTTTTACAACAAATTTATTAACAAAATTGAAATTTAAACCCATTATGTAACAGTTAATATGTATCTTTTACTATAACTAAACACATTGGAAAACTTTTTGTTTTTAAAGGTTTGCAAGTTCGACTTCCATTGCTACGGAGATTATTTTTCATATTGAGATTAGTTGTTTTAGTAAAAGGTTTCACAAAGAGGTTTTTCGTGGATTTCTTGAGCCATAATAATTTGAATAAAAAAATACATCAATACCAGACAAGGTTGACTCGGCCAGCTGTATAGAGAAATATATTGTTTGCAGAAATATGTTGTTTGCAAAGACTTACACTCGAAGAAAGAAATATTTAGCTATATTCCAACAGAGCTAAAGAATTTAGTGAACTCTTCTACAATACCATTGCCTTAACAGAGTTTTCATGGATTGTTTTCAGAAAGCCACCACAAACGAAGAGCTGGAATACTTATTGAATGGCCCAATGGAGAAAAATAATTAAAAAATTAAGATCATTATAACTAATGAGCTCTATGACAACCACAGAGAAGAAATAGGAGCACTGCATCATAAAAAATGCACATTAACACGCTCTTGTTTAACAAGGTAGTAATGAAGTTCAATTTCTAATACTTAACGCTGTACAGTCTGCATTTCTTTTTGTTAAAGTTATAACTAGACAAAACTACACTCACTATGCAAATATAGTCATTAAATCAAATAAAACAAGTTTTCACACATACATCACGCACTCCTTTGTGCTGAGAATTAGTTCTGCTGTAATTTGGTTTTTTCCTGGTGCTTTGTGATTCAACTGATGAATGTTCTTGTCATTTTCTCTTCACATTTGAGCAATTAATTGCGTATTTGGTTTCTCATATCTGCGTTGATAACAAATTGAAGATATCCCTGCAATCTAGATCTACTACTGCTACATTTGTTGCTACTGATTTAATAGTTACAGGGTTAGCTTTTTCTTCGAACGATTCATTCCAAACATCAAATGTGTTCGACTTTATTGTCAATTATCAGTTTTCACAAAACGAAATTTTGTCTTGAATTTCTTTATCCATAAATAAACGAACATGTGCCCAAAAATGCTTCATGACAGGCACAACTCGGTTCATATAGAGACCTTTGAACTATTTGTTGCTTAGAAGAATTCTTAGCAAATATCAGATGCAGGTTGTGTACAAAATAGTTTAAAAACTTCAGCGGCTGGCTAAATCATTCATTTTTTTCGCCAATTGTATGCCATTTTCATAATTTTGCAATATATTTTAAGACTCAGCAAACCATTATATTTTCCTTAAAATTTGAAAGCAAATATTTTGTCAATTGTAGATCTTTTCTCAACTTTATCTGTTATCATGGAGTGTTCAATAGTGTTTCAAATCTTATCAGGGTGGCTTTGTCTCAAACAATCCTCCAGCTTAGGTGGTTTCATGGTGTCATTGCATAAGATGTTAAATAAAGGACACATAGGCAATATAAGTTGGACGAGAAAAGAAGAAAATTTTTTTGAAAATTAACACCACCGTCTATTTAATATTTAGCTTCAGTCATGTTAAATATTAGTTATCTCTAGACCAAAATTGAGCTATTTAAATGAGGTATTAAAATTTAAAATATGTTTTTCATTCCAATAATACATGAAATATTTAATGTCCTAGCTTTAATAAAGTATAAATAATGTATATTTGTATGATATTATAGGTGATTCCGTTAATGTGAGAATTATATTAAACTCAATTCCTTCTTAAATGAGATCCACTCTCGTGGACCCCCATTTCGATGTCAGGGACCCCCAATTCTTTTTTTCACTTTCGTGGACCCCCTGGAAGTCCTCGTGGACCCCTGGGGGTCCATATGGACCACTTTGGGAATCACTGGTCTAGACTATAGTATGTCGGTCATGACAAGACAACCAAGCGATAATGTTTGTTGTGTGTTAAGTGGTCAGGCGAGAAAATATACACTGCCGTGGTTAGTCAAGCATGTAAATCTCATTTTAATACGCATTTTGTTCTTTGCTTACAAGATCCTAGATCTAACCGTATAGACGGCGATTTATATTTTTAATGAGAATTTGTATATATGGTCTCACGCTATAAAATGAGTCAATAGATTAAATTAATAGGTTAGTGTGACGTCACATAGAAACCCGGTGAAAGTCTGACTGTTTTGGATGCGCAGAAAAATAACGTCAGAAAAACATCAATTACTAAGTTATTATTTCAAATAAAAAAAAGAATAATATATTCATGATCTGTGAATCAAAACACATATTATATCAAAAATTGTCAAAACCATCGGAGTTTCCCTTTAACTTCTCTCTCTCTCTCTCTCTCTTTTTAGCAAATCAGACCCAGGGGCTATCAAACCACTCCGATTGTCTGTCTGTACACGTTATTTCTCCTAATTCCCATTCTCTGACATGATAATCAATTAGGCTACAAAGTTAAACAAATAATTAAATATTATTTTCTTATACAGGAAATGGGAAATAGACAGTGACAGTGGCGTAGCAAGGGATTTGGAGGCTAGGGCCCGTGACTATGCCATTATGGCCTCTTTAGGTGCCCCTGCATTTAGACATTCAATTAGACATTCGACATCATGATATGAAAATGTACTTAATAAATAGCCTAATTAAGATATGTCTATGTGTGTGAATACATGCAACATGATAATTTACATAAAAACATGAATAGCTATAGATAACGTAGCACTGGGCTTATTTTTTTTTTCATTTATTAATTAGCTTATGGCGTTTCAGCCTTCCAAATATGCAGGGAAACTGCTTTACCTATACAGAGCAATAGGCCTACATATATTATATAGCTTGGCTGCCTGGTCGAGTGGTTTGCACGCTGGAATATGTCGTTTGGATTTATCGATGGTCCCGGGTTCAAACCCTGCCCGCTCCTATCCCCCGTCGTCCTGCGGGAGGTTTGGACTAGAATTTTAGGTAACTCTTCAACTCTGAAGGAACATCCGAATTTCCGAAACATGTAAAACAAAACAAAGCTTGATAGATCTATAAGTATAAGTTGGGTGGACCTAAAAAAATATAATTAATGTACATACCCGTGTGGTATAAGCAGACAGTTCGTGGTAAAAGTCTCAATTAGAATGTATATTTAGGCCTACCTAGTATAACTTACGATTGTTTTCACTTTTTTTTCTAAGCTACGACTTATTTTGATTAACATGCATGACTATCATAGATTGACACATGAAATGCGTACGTAGGACATCTTTTTTGAAGTAACGTTTGTAATATATATATATATATAAGAAAAGATAATATAGAATGTAAAACCTTAGTCTATGTTAAAACTGAATCGAAAAGACAAGTGAATCAAGAGGAGATAGGCTAACTGTGTTTCAACATTTATCACATGAATTCCCCTTAGAATTTCTACTAAAATCTAGGTTTTATAACACTGAGACGTAATGTTGAGATTTTCTCGGAAACCATAGATCTAAATAAAAAATAGAACGATTGCAAAGAATTTATAGCTCCTTATTGATGTATGAATCGGGTATATATAGTATATATATATATATATATGTATATAGTCTTAAAACAGTAGATCACGAGCTAATTTACAGAAACACTCAGTGTTTCACAAACTTTTCCCTGTGGCGTCCCTCTCCCCAAGACGAAAAAAAAAATTCTTTCATCTATACCTCCCGTCAGCAGTAGGCCTACATAGGCGGGCTATAGGGAAGCGATCTCTCTATCAGGGGCGTAGCTAGGAATTTCTTATCGTTTGGGGGCCCGGGGGGATTTTCAAATTCTCCCCCCTCCTCCCCCCACCCTAGCTACGTCACTGCTCTCTATATATAAACGCTAAAACTGTGGGTCCATGAAAGTTTAAAGGATGTAATGAAACAGAAAAGAAACTTAAGGCATATAATTAACACACATTTTTGTTTTTTTTCTTTCCATATAGTCTACATTTACAATAAATGGGTGGAGGGGGCGGGATAATATTGTTTTTATTCTGCTCCTGAGCCAACGCTTATGGTGCGCAACAGCGTACTGTTTAACACAATAAGGCATCAACAAATATTGAAACAAGCAAGAAGAGACAGCTGATTCTGGCCTGTAAGTGAATGGAGAAATGGAACTGAGCTATTGGTTCGATCCACGCAGAGTGAAGAAAGGAGCATCGCCTGTGAAAGTTTCAGCAGGTGAGAAGCAAAGTACTATATTTTTTTTTCTGAATGGGTTTTGTGGTCAGGAAGTTGTCTGGGGAAAGTGATGTGGAAGACATTACTGTTAATTAAAGTAGACTACCGGCCGTTCTTGAAACAACCACAGAAGCAGAATGTGACCTTGTAGTGGCGAATTAAGTGAATCATGTAGGAACATGAATTGAAGATATATTAGGCCTATAGGCGGCAACATTGAAACCTGCAGGAACGCAAAGACAGTGGCGACGACAAAGAACCTTATAGGCAAAAGCTCGAAGACCTGATTTCCAAGACGAACATCTATATGTTTATTGTCTTTGTCTCTCATTTTTTATAAACATCATTGATCTCTTACATTGAAACCTCGTTGAGTTGCATCCCCTGGATTTATCTTCAGTAACATATTTAGACACCAAATTTACGTAATAAATTAATTTCATCAATGACAATCCGTTTAGTCTTTGTTTTGTAAGTGGATAATTTGTGAGTGTAACCGGATCTCACTCCAGCCAGGATAGGGCTCTAGGTATGGCGCGCCTTAGAAGAAACGTTCGAAATGCATTCTTCTTAAAGTTTTGAGTCGAAATTTCAGTTTTGATGCATATTTTTACTTAGGTGCCCAAAAATGCATTTTTTAAAAACAAATTTTAATTGCTTAATATTTATACCTGTATTTAGATCTTGAGAAACAGCTGAAAAGCATATCCCCCCATACACACTTTTTATTCCATGATATGTGACGTCACTTTTCTCGAGAAACACCCAACAATCTAATGTAATGTATTTTCTCGCCACTTATCTTCGATAGCATATTAAAATGAAGGAATCATATATTTCTAGGGGAAAAAAGGTAGATCTGTATAAATGTAAGGATTTTCCTTAAAAAATTGAGCTAGAATCTCTTATAGATTATAATAGATCTACTGTCTAAATGTAGAATGTAGATAACTAGATCTATTCTATTCTATAATGTACCAGTTATTTCGACGCTTTGCCGTTGGTGTCTGCTTGCGTTTACTTTTTTTTTTTTAGCATACGGATATACGTTGTATGATCGTGACCTAGATCTAGATAAGTAAAATGTGAATCAAGGTTATGGGCATGGGGGTAGGCTAGCTGCAGTTGCCAGATTTAATATATAGAGCGATAGATAGTCTAGATCTAAAATATTTGCTTAGCAAACCTATTTTGGAAAATTTTTTAACCGATAGATTCTAGATCTAGAAACACATCATTGTTTTTTTTTCAATATGAACGTTTCTAATAATTCCTTTTGTATCATTTCTGAATTAGTGGCAGCCGAAATAGCTCAGTTGGGAGAGCGTTAGACTGAAGATCTAAAGGTCCCTGGTTCGATCCC